>FJOG01000002.1:972887-1192278 GCA_900073065.1 Phialocephala subalpina
CTTCGCCAGACCAGCGGGTGGTGATGCTGATTTCGGTGGCGGTGTTTTTGTGGGTGGTTCTTTCGGTGGTGAAGCTTCTGGTGGTGCTGGCTTGGGTCGTGCCCCCCTTTTGGGTGGTGGAACTTTCGTCGGTGGAGCCTTCGCCAATACATATTTTGGGGGTGGGAGTGGTGGTGGAATGAGCCAGGCGGAGATGAGGCAGGAGATTGACCGCCATGCTGCTCTGGCAGCTCCGGGTTACTCCCGTCACCAGCAACTGCAGGCTCTCAAAGCCGAAATTGAGTTAGAGATACATGATATTGAGGAGCAGTATGCTCGTGAGTGGGAGCTGCGACAACAGCAACAACAGTAGATCTTTGAGTGCGGTTTGAGTGCGAGGTTGAGAATTATGGAGGATACCAAAATGAAAACTGGTTGTTATGGGGACATAACTCCTCGACCGTGCTAGTGATATCTGCTTGAGACGTCTTTCCACAAATTCACAATGACCATACCATTCCCGAAGCTTACAACCAATGAAAACTGCATTAAGAGGACAAGTAAACTGTATATTGAACTTGAAAGCCGAAATCGTGCAAAGAAGAACCACGCAACGATGTCTTGATGCAGCACTCTTACTTCGCTTGAAGCGAGGGGGTGAAAAGTGATCCTTTCAATAATTCACGAGATAACGCCTGGAACTTCTCAGTCAAAAAAGCTCTCTCTTGATTGAACAATATGGAAAGAGTAATGTGTGTATCCAAGCTAAGTATTATTAACCTCAGACGATGATGAAGTAGTTCAATCGACGCAGAAGGAGAAAGCTGAGTGGGTTGTGCTCTTGGTCTCTGTAATTTTGGGTAGATATAGAAACGAGATTGTAGATGTACAGGATGAACAATATGAGGATCGAGATCTGTACTATACTACACCTAGAGTAAAGGAGTCAAATAGCGCTATGTCTCGATGCATTGATCAGCAGCCGCTTGGTTGTGCTTCCCCTGAAACTTTACTCGTTAGCTCGCCAAATTTCCAGCGCTCGAGAGCCTGAGACTTTAGCGATGTTTCACTGGATTCCAGGCTTCTCCAGTGAGAGATACTTTGATGTTGCAGTAGAGGATAGAGTGGTGAACATGGTAATGTGGGATGCATAGAAGTGCACTAATCGAGAACAGAGAAAACGGCGAGAATATTGCTTCCAACTGAAACCAAAAACGAAAGCAAAGTCCAAATATGGCAACTCCAGATGCAGTGATGCACCCTTCGAGTAGATCGAACATCAAAGGTTCTAGACTACTTGAGAGCGCTAGTAGCACTAATATCGAAAAGGTATGCGCAGCAGAACAGAAAAATATATGATTCCCACATCGCAGCTTTGGATTCAGGCTTGGCAAGGGACTAATGCAGGTCAAGAAGGTAAGATTACATATCATGAGGATAGGACCTGAAACTGAAATCATGAATAGAAACGACACGCAAATATTGAAAGATACAAATCTGCTCACGCTGTAAGAAAGTAGTCGAAATCTCCTAGTCTTCTTCTAAAAGTATAAAAGGAAGGTCAACAGCAAAAACTGCATGCAAGTGGAAGGAGCGAGGCGTGGAACACTTTGTCGTTGTCGATGCTTTGAGAAGGAGCATCACTGGCGTGACTATAGGCCCCCCCTCGGAATCTGCTTCCTTTCTTCTTCTTCGTCACATCTGACTTCGAAGTTTAGTCTCAATGTTGAGTTGCAGTCGCAACCAAATCAAACACATTCTCATTTCCCAACTCAACTTGATGCCTTTCGATGCCTCGGCTTCGACGCGTGTTTTTCTTCCCATGTGCTCGAATTTAGGATATCGTGAGGTGCGAGTCGATGCCCATATGATTGCATTCTGCTCGAAGTATTTTGGGAAGGAAGTGCTCTGGCATCTACTGCTGTTGGCGACCAAATTCAGGACAGCACTCACTACAGTACCCCGCACTTACCCTGCCATACATCAGAATCATCAGAACAGCAGATTCAAATTTTGTTTGTCTCGTCAAGGATATGCTCAAGTTCATTTTCTTTGAGGTCTTTGAAAATATGTTGTTCATCAGGTATCAAAGAGGCCACTTCCTTTCAGACGGCGTGACGTGCAGCAGGTTCAGAATGGTGAATATCCCTCGTCCGAAAGGGAGGTGCGAGTTTCTGGTCGCCTGGTAATTTTTGTTGAGGAGCAGCATCGAAGCACGGTATAAATATACATATGGCAAAGACTGTGTTTCAGTAGCACGTCTTGAGCTTCTACAACTCAAGATCTTTCTGTTTCATTGAGATCAGTCTTTTTATTGAACGATCCTGTGCTCGGTTGTGTGAAAGGGTCATCAGAGGGCGAGACTTTCTATCTTGTGCCATAGGCAACCTTGAGACACATCAGCCAGTGTTTTTCATGGCTTGAATCAAAACGGAGAAAATCGCTTTCCAGATACCAATGGTCAGCAAGGCGAAGGATATATTCACTCGGAGAAACAATCATGGATATTTTGAGGGTATGAAACCGGAAGGGAGAGTTTTCCTTCAGTGTAAAGGAGGAATCTGTATCGAATGAAATATACGAAACTCACATTCAATATCTTCAGGTTCAATCCTACTATGCAAGAACATTGTCTTGTGTCATTCCTAAGGTCTTCACGTGTCGGCGTCCCCCGCAATCGGTAGGGTTGAGCTAGTGGCTTGGGCACAGACCAGTCAGTCAGAATTGGCACCTTCAGTGCAACCTCTTCTTCGAAAAACTTCTGGTATGTGCGAGGATCAAGTGCATTTCGTCCTTGAGAGCCTTGTTTGGTCATCTTCATAAGTGAGTACAAGATATATGGAATGCTGATTACGAAGTGCAGAAGCGATTATGAGATGGAGCGAGGACAAGCAAAGAAAGTCGGTCAACATTCATCTCCTTACTCGAGACCCATAACTTTTCGATATCCTCCAACTCGTTACATCTACCACTATCATGTTTTCAGATACGATCGCGAACTCTTCGAACTCTGCGTGCTGTACCATAAAGTCCTCCTATCTAAAGATTACGCAAAGGCAAAGCAAAAATTGGAAAAAAAAGGGCGGTGAACAAACTTTTCGATCCTCGATACCTTCAAAGCCTCGCACACTACGAAATAAAACACACGGAATGATAGCACGCTCCTTCCAAAGAGAAATAACCCAGACCATACTGAACTCACTGCATCGAATTTGTTTTCTCCAGCATTAGGAAGTGGAGAGGGTGGTTTGGTTGATGTTGGAGAGCAGTGTTACCAGGACTGCGGAGAAGCTATCCAAAACATCAGCACCTTCTGCAAATGGACATCAGGAGTCTTTACCCGAGCAGCACCATGAACAAGTCATGCGGGGTGACATCAGTTACCAACGACATCACAAGGAGGAAGAACAATACGAATACCCCAACGATGCCAGCCTTCTTGCCTGGACTGAAATCCGTCAAGAAGAGTAGGAATACCGACGCTATCACGATGCCATAGCCGAGTAGTGCAGACATAATTCTAGCCACGACCCCAATACTTTTGGAAGACAGGTGAACGATATTTCCGTTGTCAGTCTTCTGCCGTTCCTTTTCTCCTCTCACGAAGCACTGGAGAGTATTAGTATCAACCACTATTCGACCATCTCCACTATATTATGCATCGCTGGAGTCACCAGAAACTTACGTGCATCCATGATCTTGGATTTCTCTGGAAGTAAGATTCGATGGCTTCCTCGATACGGCTAGCCCGATCCTTACCCGAGCCCGAAGACCTCTTTGCGTAGACAAAGTCTGCGGGGTCAAACAGAAAACTATCTTCTTCGCCTTCAAGTGGGGCATTGTCGATGACCCAGTCAAGCACGCTTCGATGATTGCGTTCTACCACGCGGTCCAGAGAATTCATTGCAATGAACTTCTCGGCTAGGTTATCTGAAACTCCGTCAGCATGCCTTCCATGCAAGCAACGTAGTGTGCTCACAATATGACAAGACCTTCTCCTCATATTCTTGGAGCAGTTTACTCTGAGCCTGGTCCCAGCTTGCATCATTCTCAATGCTTGTCAACCTGTACTTCTTGCTCTCGTCTGCTTCGTCTTCCTCGTCAAGGGCTTGCAGCTTCTCTGTGATCTGGCATAACTCGATCTCCTTCTTGATGAGGAGTCGGAAAGTTTGGTCGCTGAATTTGCGGATGATCGAGAAGCTATCGTTGCTGTTCTGGAAAGCTGCGAAGCGGGGTATGCCTTCGACGTGAGTCTCCACTGCCAGACACAGAATCAGCGTCCGAATCAAGTGAGCCTGAGAATAACCAACGTACATTTATTTGTTTTGATCTTGTGGTATCCCCGTTGCATCTCTATCTGCTCCAAGCGTCCTCGATCGGAGGTGAAGCGTTGATGCAGATTGCGGAGCGTCGAGGACCATCTCCCGCCTGTTCCCTGGTACACATTTTGGGCTATCTCTTATTAGCACACAAATTCCTCCCTAAAACAACCCTGTCTTGCCTTGGACGTGCTCATGATCAACACTGGACGTTGGCGTCAAGGTCTCTGCTTCCGAACTTTCATGTTCCGCCGTGGTCGAGGTCGAGTGCATGTATCGAGGTCGAGCTCTGAGCTGTGGCGGTTTAGATTGCATATCTTGTCGAGGACTCGCTAAGCTTATTTCTGTATCGTTAGCATTGGGGGCGTAAGCTCTAGGTGGGGACGTCAAAGGAGGGCTGTCGTGTCCGACTGCATTTGCGCCTCTTTCCAGATCGGTATCGACCATCATGGGCAGGTAGGCAATGCAATACAGCTACGGGCAGATCCATCTTCGAATTCACTGTGTATACTGAATAGGAGTTTGAAGCCTGATCTGGTTGAGGCTCTGGCACAGCCCAACGTTGCACGGAATTGGCAGTCATATTACAGCTCACCCATACACCGCATGCACACACCTTTGTCACTTTTTCAGCAAACGAGCAAATCAGATGATAAACGCCTGACGATTGCAGACCGTAACACGAAAGTTCTGCGAGGCTGAGAATACGGATTATTTTGCGACGTTGAGGAGCTATTGGGTGCTCACGATGATGGTACCAGCAAGCGAGAGTTTGGCAAGCGACAACAGAGGAGAACCGCTGGGACACAGGGGCTTCGGGCTTCCTTATATACCTAGAACACCACTATGGCGCACTAATGGGGATTTTTCAGGGATTCGGTGGGCATTCTCGTCTGGCGTGGTAGCACAATCTCGATCTGGCGGGCAAATCAGGAGGTCAGTTGCAACGGGTTCGGGTACATGGCTAAGGCGATGTTATAAAATCCTTAAATAACAACTTCCACGTCTATCTGCATTATAAATTATCTAACCAGATTTCCATGTCAAAGTGAGCCTATATTTTCCATGCCAGAAGTAAGACCAGCACCAAACTCCAATTCCATCTGAAACAATCTCCATTAAAGCATGAACTACTTTGTCTTTGCGCCACAACTTGGATTCTTGGTAAAGATCAAAGATCACCCATAGGTGAACTCAAACGTCCTTGTTCTTCTTCTCACTGCCCTTTGAATTGCTGTTGCCTTTCCCCTTGGGAGGCTTCGTGGGTTTTGGCTTCTAAAAAGGGTGTTAGTTGAAATTTCGGTGATGAGAAGAGAGGTACGAACATCTGGTGGAGGATCCGATGAAGGGTTCACGTAGCCTGCTGAGAAATTGCGTCTTTTCTGTTGTTTTGACTTCTTCGAGGATATCAACCGCTCAATTCCATCCTCGTTACTGTTAGCCAAGCGTCCTTTTCCCGGCATGATCGATATATGTCGAGAAATCGCTGCTTGTACATGTCAGCTTGGATCATTGGAGTCGCATGCATCAAGGGACTCACAGATGGTGGTTCGTTCTTTGGTTTGAAGTCCTGCGGTTGACGTTCGGGGATAAGCGAGATCGAAGACTGGAGCGAGAATTCTTGACAATCCTGGCACGTCCCCAATGACTCCTTTAATCCTGCCTCCTTCTACAACAAATGAACTCCCAGGACAACGTAGACCAGGAAAATGATCTCCAACAGCAAGAACCCGCAAGCAGAATAGCTCAAGATGGGCAAGATGGTGGGAGAAAACGCGCCGGAGAAAAGCTCACAGTAGTAATGTTTCTTTTCCTGTAAAGAGTCTGATGCCTACGACACCTTTCTCTACACGAGATGCACTAACTCGATATAGATCCAACGCGATATCAGACTCGGCGCACTTGCCATCAGTCTTTGGCCGGAATCAGATGCGTGAACTGAGGGGAAAGGCTCACCGAGTCACACGCAGCTGATTCGGAAGTACCTTCGTGAGAGGTGATGTCCACTGGAAAATCTGCACGCGCCCTCTAATCTTTCGAGTCGCCTTCACAATGATATTCGAGGACCTCGACAACGCTCCCTACGACCATCAATTGGGTGCGAGTCGCTCGTCTGACACCAGAGAACCCCGTTGATCGTCTCTCCCTTGAACATGCGGCTCCTGGCTCGAAACATCACCATCTCGAGTAGGTCTGCCAGACCGGCATTCTCTCGGATCTCTTTCCGGCGTTGAAAAGAGCTGAAAACGGATAAGCGAACTTCTAAACCCTGGACAATGCTGGGCCTCCCCTGACATGACGCCCGACTTCAGTGAATACTTTGGAGGGGACCGTGCTCCTGCATTCCGGCCTGTTCCACAATCGCTTCCAACAAGAGATGATGGGCTTGCTGAGACTGCAAAAGAGAGATTCCGGTTGCTGAGACTTCTCTTCTAACATAAATATCAGGTTCGCCCTGTGAGTTACATTTGCCTGCCATTCGACGACATGGCCCTGATATTATGCGGTCTAGTGATCGGTCAGGCTCCAAGTCATCAAGAGCAGCCACCCTTGATAAAATTTGCACTCACAAGCAGTCCTCCGGCGGTGCGGGGTCTAGGATGCAAGGATCGAGTGTTCAGCCATCAATCCTTCCTCATACCGGAAGCAAACAGGAGGTTGATGATCTGGAGTACTGTGCAAGTGCGCGATTGAGCGATGATTTGAAAGCGCTTCGTTGTGTTTAATTATCAAAGATAAAATATTTGCGATTGCTAGCTTCTCAGCCTCCAATTTTAGTCAAAAGGAAACGACATAGTGTTCGCTCTACGGTTCAAGAAAGATTCAAAGAATGAACAGCTCTCAGTTCAACATTGCGAAAAGATGTCTCGCTCTCTTTATACTGCTTTGACGGAACAAATTGTTGGCACTGTTGCTGGAACTCAGCAGTTGGCTAGATAAAGCGCCAACTGGTGGGTAGATGCAGCAACATTTGCAGATGCCTCGCCAAAAAGATTCATCAGAGAGGCTTCGGCGATATCACTTCTCACATGCGCGGGATGTCACACTAGCGGCATTTTGTTCCCATATGGTTACGCTTGCATATCTTTTTATGTTGTTCGTCGAGCGCCTGGCCAATCCGAAAGCTCGGGTTGCCGCTCTGGCACGTGCCTTCATGGCACTTGCATGAGANCNCTGTGTGCCTTGGGTCCTGAAAAAGCAACATGAAAAGAGAAACAGAGAGTGGTGCTGAAAATCTCTCTAAGAAAACTTCCGGGCTTGCTGGAAAAAGAAGCTTTCTGCAAAAGTCAGCATAAAACGACGGGAGTTGGACTTGTTCGGGGAACTTCGGTGTACTGTACCTAACTGCTTTTGATATGGTGTCCACTAGGAACTTAACATGGCATGGACTAACCCGCTGAAGAAACTGCAAAGCTGTAAGCAGCTGCTGCTAGTAGTGAAAGAAGATTGAACTCTTGAGGCAAGACACCCCAATACTTATACTGTGGGACTGAAGGCCCGAGCCTTGCCGGCGCACGCAGAAAGTCTCGCAGGGAAATGCTGTGCAGCGCAGCAGAGTCAGGCATGTTCGGGTGCTTATAGAGCCGACGTATCAGAGATCAGTCCAGCTCACCATCATCTTCGATGAAAGTTTTGCTGTCCATATTTCGATTGGACTCTAAGAGTTGAGGTGGGAATTGATTTTGTAGAAGTCAAGGGAATTAGACGGCCACGCGTAGGGACATGCGCCAACCACGTCTCAGCACATCCGTGCTTCCCAGTTCTTATACTTCCTTGAGAGAAAGATGATTCCCACATATCGGAAAACCGTCAGCCCCCTTTGGTGGGATGAGTAAGGGTCCATTTCATTTCGGAAAGGCTGTCTGCAGAACAACCTGGCCTATGTTAGGACCTCGGGAGTCCAGCGTCATCCCGTTCGGTATGCACAGGCTTCCCTTTCTCGACTCCCAGTTTTCCTTTTGGGAATCCGTTTCAGAGGCTTCGCAGAGTTGCTCAGGAGGGACCGACCTTCTCTGCACTCCTCTTCAGATCGAAAGGCACTGAGCTCGAAAATTTCTCCAGGTTTATACGTACGACTCTTCAACCATGCCGAGAGATCATCCGAAGTCTTTGGCCCCTCCCTCTAGCTAGCCGAGCTGATCAAATACTGCTGCCCCGTCGGTAGTCTCAACAAATGGCTTGTGTCTGAGTGTTGTCTATGATGGAAGACCACCTTCGATCCCTCGCATACCACTCTTCGCGCAGAGCCCCGAACTATGTCCGACTACCCATTAATTAAGTATTCTTCTTCGAGAGCTAAATGATATCCGATCGCTATCTATCCGAGGACACGTCTCAGCGAGGCAAGCACCTCGTGCGACCGAGTTGACCGTCACCTCAAGAACAGGTCGAAGCATACTTCTTTTGCTACTGCTCTCCGCCCCTCACCCACCCCGACGTGGAGAAAAGAGAACTCTTGTTTGACTCAAGTTGGCATGCCGATGCAAATACCTTTCCTAAGTTGAGACTGCCACAGGTATTGATAGGATTGAAGAAGGTTAATAGCTGATTTCACAAAGCAGGGCTCCCGCTTGATCTAGTTACTTGATCCCCAACGAATTCATCTTCCGTCGCTGAACCTTCAAGGATCTGCTCCTTGATTCGGAATCAAAACCTTGAGTAACGAAAAGGGCAAACAGAGTAGCTGGCACATTTCTAAGGTTCGCCATCGTCTGCAACTACCTCTGGTGTCGGGCCTCCTCAGAGATCCACCTCTCGATCGAGCTCTAGATCGAGCTGCGTTGTATCAACCTGGAAGCCCTAAGATATCGTCGAGTGTACGTGGTGGGTTCGATCCAGCGAGAAGTGGGATCCCAGGCTCTGTGGGACAAACACGAACGGGGAGGCGTTCAGTGAAGAATCGCAGGCCCATCCGACATATGAATCTCGTCGAATATCATAGATACTGTCTCTTGCATGGGTTTCTGCCGAGTGCTTTGGTGCGAGGAGATGGAAAGGTACGGCGGTTGGTGTTTGCATTGGGCCTCCGCATCGGTTCGAGACCCGCAAGCAGCACATCCCGGGTTTATGGAAGGTACTACTCGACTCAACTCAACATAATACCTTCCAAAAACGACACGTTCACTTCCTCACTGTCGAAATCCTACCTAACATTGGAAGATCTGCCAACGCCCCGCAACTGCGAACTAGTGTGGAATGCGCCAGCCAATTCCACTCGTTGGGGGAGAAATTATGTGCTCAAATACTGAGATCTATATTGGTTCATGGATATATCACTTTGAGGAGGCCCATATCTTGAACAACAATGACCTTCAATTGTTGACGGACAAGACTTGAGCACGACGAGAACCTGAGGGCAGCTTGTCCTGCTTTATTGGAGGGGGGTCAACCTATGTCAAAGGTCTATGACCTTTGAGTAGAAAAACTTGACCAAGATCTCATGTTGAGAACTTGATGCGAGGTTCTGCATATCATATCTTCAAAGCAAGAAGCCGAGGACGATGCATATTGGTACTTGTCCTTCTTCCGACGATCCTCATGCTTTATCTTCTAGCAACTTGCTTCTACTTTCAGCGTGCTAGTGTGCGTGTAAACCGGTTGACTCTCGTCCTGAATGATACGAGTGCTGGCTTTTAGGCTTTTGGCTCTAAAGTAGACTTGCATTTGCGGCGAGAGCAAGTGTGAACCGAGAATCGGTAGGCATTCTCGTTCAGAACAGGAAGTCACTGCTTGGCATGCCAAGGGCAGATACACGAGACCACCGACATCACTGAAATCTCTATTGAAGTGAAGAAGCGGGTCTTGAAATTGGACTCCTGCGAGGTTGTTCGTTTATTTTTATGTATGTTTCAGGGGCAAGGACAGCATTCACGTGTGGAGATACCTACTCCCAATTTTCCTTTTTCGAAGGAATTAGATATTGAGCAAGAAAATGAGGGTCATTACTTCATAGAAATAAATGCAAAATCTATCGTCGCTCGAGATTGTTTATATTATCATGTGAGGAACAAAAAGAGCTTAGCCTACACGTGAATTTCAACTCCTCAGGCACAAAGTTTCTTGGATGTCGTTCTTCGCTCTTGATGCCCTACGTCGCGACACCACTCCCGCAATGCCCGAATGACGATGAACGCGACTATTGCTCTTGAAGTCGCGGAATTACGATACTGCAAAATCCCCCCCAACACTCGAAGCACGGCAAGATAGAGACAGGTGCTCGAAAGGCTATCTTTGTCGGAACTAGTGCCTATGAAACCTCCTTCCACATCGCCATCCATCGACAAGAGAAAAGCATCTGCTGATCCTGCTTCTTCGGCTTCTCCCATTTACCTTAAAGATGTAGTCATTGCACATTGTCAAGATTAGGAGACGCTACCACGATTCTGACCCTCGACCCTGCTCACGATCCCGAGATTCCAACACAACGTTCACAGTCATGGATGATTTAAATTACCAAGGAACGTAACCAGGACAGCAGCGTATCTACCAGTCATCAGCACAATGCTATACTGTTTTCCGACACATTCACGGAGACTCACGCTGCCGTTGCGATGAAGATATCCTGCACTTTGGCTTCTGTCATGACGCTGATCATCCCACAAAAAGCGAGGACAAATACGAATACTAGCCACGCCATTGCCTGTTTTGACATATCCACGAGAAACAATAGCATGACGGGGATGAGGAGGATACACACTGCTAGGAAGACAGCAATGATTCTTGTGAGGAGGCCGACTCTTGCCTCGGAATACTGGTCCACGTATGGATCTTGTATTCTTACTCTCTCTCGATCGGTCTGCAGGACGTACTGGGAGTTACGTTAGTCTTGGGCCTAATGTTATGGTTTCCTGGGACGGCCTGGGAAAGAAATCGATCCTCGAGACAAGTACCTTTTCAACACGATTGGGCCACCATGTCACGAGGCTCTCGATCAAGTCCGCGATGCGGGTACCTTTTTCGGACTGCTTGGCGACAGAGATGAAGTCCTCGACGTGGAAGATGAAATCGTCTCTTTTATCCCCTAAGGGCTTTCGGTTCCGCATCCAGGTAAAGAGACCGAGATGATGTCGTGCTTGTGCTTTCGTAAGTGCGCGGACCTGGCTCTCGTAGGTGAGAACTTCAACTACATTCAATCAGCCCAAAATCTCAAAGCATGATATGTGCCATATCACAGTATTCGCAGATCTTCTTTTGTATCTTCCCGAGAATCTCTCTTTGAGCACCATCGTCTGCAGGGAACTTCTCGTAACCCCTCAGCCTTGGTTCCACATCAGTGTTCCCTGCATCTTTGTTATCAAGATCATCCAGCTCCTTTTCGAGATCGGTCAAATCGACTTGTAGCTGGAGAAGGAGTCGTGCAGAAAGGCGCCCGAATCGTCGAAATACCGCGTTGTGGTCAGAGGAGTTGATGAATGCAGCAAGTCGTGGCCATCCTTTCGGATAGCGATCAACTATATCCAGGTTAGTATATTCACTCCAGCTTTGGTATTGAATGCTCACCATCCTCATATATCATCCTATTAAATCCATGGTCTCGCGGCGATGCTTGATCTTGTGTTCCTGTTTGCGCAGATGCGGTTTGTAACGTAAACCCGCTCCCGGTTTGTTTTGTTGTTGCACTCAGCGTCTCGGGCTGACCTTTTACTATGATTCAGTGAGCTCTTGTCGAGCTTGCAATGAGACTGCGCTTGGCAGTCTCCAGTTTCATTCATCCGGTCTGGAGTTCGTTCACCTTGAGTTGCTTCAGAGCTGATAGTTCCAGCTGGTGTTGATACCTCTTCACCCTCGGCTGGCCCATGTCTCGATCCTGCCCCTCGATTTCTTATCTGAGAATTCATTCGTTGCGATGGTGCGGGAGGGTCGGCTCGTTCGGCACTGCTGTGATCTTCGGCGTAAGTATCTGGCAGGGGAGGAAGGGTATAGCCCATGCCAACGGCATCTCTTCGTCTTTGCGCCATGGCTCTGGCTAGAAGACATTGCTCCTGTGTCTTCTCTTACCCTCGCAATGAAGGTCATGTTGGAATAGTTGTTGCTAATTACAGACTGCGCAGCTGGTGGCCTGAAAAACTGAGGCCAGGGCTGCCCGACAGCTATTAAAGGGGGGTGAGAATTGGTGTGACCACCTCGACGTACCTAGCGAATCAGTTTGACGACTCTTGTTGCCTTGTTTTTCCAACGCTACTTTAATGCAAGGCTACAAGATCCTCTTTTGGACAACTTTGGACTTCTCTGATGTCTTCAGGAACTAATTGTGGTGGATAATCTGGAGATTTGCAGTCTTAGAATCACGACATACGTGCGATCACAGATCGCTAAACTTGCGAGGGGCATGGAAAGTACTTATAGGCGCAAGCGCCTGCTGGTATGTACACTGTACTTCCAAAGGTATTCTGACTTGCCATTGGTGCTCCGAATTTGGTGTCACAAACATGCTGTTGATTAGCTCACGATGAAGATGGCAGATTGTTCTGCTGAATTGACTTTCAATAGTATGCGAACTACAAATTGAGCACCAATTATCCCTTGATTGAATTCCCCCTAAGTTCATTGATTAGAACGACTGCTTTTTGAATACCATGCCAATACAGATATCCACCATTCTTAAATATCCCGCCCTTTCTTTCAGACGACGGCAAAACACTACAATCTCTAGGCCCATTCCTTGAGATATATCACTTCTTCCCATTCTTGAAACGATATTTCCGGCGTGACTACGTCGCGACTGCTGATTTTAGTGTACTAGTGGTAGGAGAGCTGAAAGTGGGTGGTGGTTTTGGATACTGTGACGGGATCATTAGCTTCCATCTTGTTCGAGAGAAGCACAAGCAGGACGAACAGGTTCAGGATTTGGCATTGGACGAACGACTTGGATTGACTCGATGCCTTTCGTTTCCGACTGCCTCTGGCGCCTGGTTCTACCCTCTGTCTCGGACATCTTGAAATGCCTCTGTAGTAATCGTGGTCTTCCTGACCGAGTATCGTGCTTGGACATTAGTCTTCGTAGATTGCGAACCGTCTAATTTGGAGCCCGGTTAGGGCCACTTGTGGCAATAACAGCTAGATTGAGAATGAAAGAAGAGGATTCCTACCTATTCCCGGCAGTGGATGCCCACCACCTGTGATTCTAGGCCTTTAGGGGTCTCATCTGTCTGCTCAGGCAGACTTGAATAGATCTTGAAAGTTACTGGAACCGAATATTGAAAACAGCTCAGAATGAAGCTTTGCGATGAGATTTCATGGCATGTTGCTGAAAGAGAGGAATAATAAAAGGAAGAATTCGACCCAGAATGTGCGAAAGCCATGGCTGGAGGCGGAGTTTCCTCCCTTGCCATCGAATTCGGCTTCATTGGACGACATTGCACTTCATGCGTGAAATACGTTGAGAATCATGATAGGGTAGATCGGCATTGCCTACGGCTCAATCCAAGAGTATCAGGGCGAGGCTCTGGCAGTGCCTGCTGCTTCTCTAGCGCTTGCGAGGAAGCAATGAACACATGACTATGAGCCTGAAGTATCTAAGCTTCTCACCAGAGGTGCACCGTTCACGATGTGTAACGCGGGGGACGAACGGCTGAGCGGTCAGCCTCAAAGTAGTTCGAAAGATGCTGATAATGTGGGAGTATAGTGCTTGATAGACAGGGGTGCTTTTTGATTCAGAGAGGTTGCCATAGGCTGCCCCTCTCAGCACACAGGCGATGCCACTCGGGTCGGAAGCCATCGTTCGTAGGCGATGAACACCATCGCAGAGCTCCCTTTTCTGACCGGAAAGCTTGAAAAGAGTGCGATGAACCAAGTTGAGTTCGTTGAAACGTCGTACTGTTCGCGGTACGGGCCGACCAGAATGCTGGTTTCTGGGTCGTCAACTTGCGCCGTACGTAAACTCCAGCCGGATTCTTTCTGCTTCTCGGTAGGAACAGCAGGGCTAATTTCCGATCATCGCAGTCCTGTCTGACTGCACTGAAACAGGGCGTGAGCGCTGTGCTATTGTTTTCTGGTCATCGCTCTGTGCAGAAGTATTCAAATAGACCGGGCCCCTCGACACAGTCGGTGATGTGCCTCTCTCTTTCTTGTCGGCCTAGTTTATCCAGTCTATGCGTCTTGCAAGATGGATATTTATTTCTCCACTCCATCATCTTGCGTTCTCTCTAAGACATCTCCCTTGACGTCTTGCAATGTCGCGCTCGCAGCTACCCAATTCGACGAGAGCTTCTCAAGGAACCAATACCGAGGAAAGCCATAAGTATGTCAGACCCAAGTGCGATGTCTGAACGACTGGCGAGGAAGGGACTATATCGAGCCGTCTGCGACGTTATTACGTTGTTGAGGGTATCGATGCGTCTTGAGCGCGATCGGAATGATCCCATCCTAGATACCAGCTCAGAATTTATCGAAGCTTCGAGCTCTCTATTGCGGAGACAACTTCTCTTCAAGTACTATTTGATTTTGCAGCTCATTTATCCCTCGAAGTACCTGATACTTTTTACCAGACATCAGTTGAAATGTGCGTCCTCCAGTGGAGTCTCCACTCGTCTGCGTGAGTTTCCAGATCTGTGGGCATGCATATGCATCTTGCTGCTCCGGGCCGCACCCGCATATGAGGACCCTCAGAGCGATAGAGTACGAATCATACGAGGACTCAACAATGAAAATTACCAACATTCGCGCAGAGTGGGAAGTGCATTTGATTGCGAAGTACCTTCCACATTGGGTGGACGGAGAGGAACTTTCCGAGTCCGAGTGTGAATGCGAGTTGCTTCCTCAACCTCGGCTCAATGCCTTTCAAAAGAAATCAACGTTTCATGTTCCTGAAAATTGCAATCGAAATAAGAGAACTACCCTCGATTGCAGAACGATACGTGGTGTTGAAGAGTGGGATGCGTCTTTTCTTAACTCCTCATCGCAGTCTGTCCGTCGTCTCCTTCGACCACTCAAAAGCTACGACCCAACAGCCGAATGATCAAGCAGGACCGGGAGCAGGGCATGGCTTAATATTATGCACTCCACTGGAGCCACAATAAAGACATATTCCGCCCTCAGAACCATCGTTGTTCCTTGAGAAAGGTCAGCTTGCCGCTATTATCCTAGCATAGATGTGGCCGATCCTCATTGTGCCTCACCAGCATGCGTACCTATCAAGAAGAAGCATGCAGTGCTGCCCGAATCATACCCTCCTCTCAAAGCTTCTGGAGGGACGGACCGATGGTTTTGGAGCGGCCGAGACGCTCCAAATCCATGGCAACCTGCTTTCGGAGATTGATAGAGGAGTCCGTTTGATATCATTTTAACATCCAGAAGTCGCCAGTTGATCAAGACTGTTCACCCGTCTTGCCTCTCGAGTTTGTGCTGACAGGACGTAGATTGGAGGACCTGTTTTGTCGAGATTGTAACACCTTCTAAGCTTGAAATGTTTTATTAGCACGCTCGTATACCTGCCTATCAGATCGATCGAGACCTCACCAAATTGCTTTTCTCAACACTCCTGGAAGCCGTTGCATGGAGATGATCTGGAGCAACTGCCATCAAGTTGATACATAGGGATCTCTATATTCATCGAAAGTGCAACTACGAACACCAAGCAATGTCGAACGTCAACATCTGAGGGACAACACATCCGCGCCAGCCACAATGCCTCGTAACTCGAAGTGAGGCCTTGTCAGGCTCAAACACCTTGGATTATCGACGAGCCCGATTGTTGGATTTCTACTACTTTCTATGGTCTTGAGTGGACATATCCCCTTACTAAGATCTACATTCTCTAAGGAGCAGATGCTATGGAATGAAAGAGCTGATGCAACATGCAATATGCAACGACAGCTCATTCCACGACTTCACGCTTGGAAGAGCGACCTGGGACTTCGCAGACCTCGATGTCGTCTACAGCTTAAGCCCTCCAAAACCTTTCTAACATTCGCCATAATCTGCACACTATCCATCCGGGCTTCGGTGTCGGCTTTCCTCGAACATCCACCTCTCGACCGAGCTCTAGACTGAGCTGCGAGCCTGCGACGTATCAACCCAGCACCCCCAAGACTTTGTTAAGACCTGTGCTCTACGTGTTGCGGACGATTATGCGGGAGAGTGGCAGTTTTCTTGATGAAGGGGAGTTGAAGAGACGTTCTGCGAAGGATGGAGCCTATTCAAAGCATACATTCCATCCCAAAATCTATACACTCTCCGTCACGGTTTCCGACGGGCCCTTTTGGTGCCGATAAGATGGAAAGGCAAGGCGATGGGCTTCGGATCCAGCGGCCACCAAGAGCTGGATCAACTTCCATCGAAGACACGACTTGGCACGGTTCCGAACCAAATCTTGATCGATCTACGAGTTCTTCTCGCGATTCAATATCCTACAAGGCGAACAAATACTAGTGGCCGACACCTTACAGCTTCGAGGTGACGTGGTGTGCGACCACAGCGTAGCACACTGGGCCAGAAAGAATGCTTTCTCATATTCGGGTATACTGTCTGCTCACGGAGTTCTAGAATGCTTAAGCCGAGCCGGCAAGTAATTTCGAGTTGGGAATACGATGAGGGTACTGCATTCATGATATCGTCGAGATATACTGCCGTAAAGTACTGCACAAATGGCGAGTCCGTTTATACAACTGCGCATCGCTTTTGAGAGTTGTCCTTCAAAACATTGCGCTTCACGCAAATCTCTTCCTCTTTTTACGGCCTTAGCTTTGTAAATCAGACAACTTGCTTATGCAGTGGATGTGGTGCTCAGTGGTTCGATAAGCTGTTCATGCTCGTGAAATGGGAGATTGAGGTATTGCAAGTGGAAGCAGAATAGCCATAATGCCACATACTTTGCAGCGATATCCTGCCCACCCACAGTTGTATCCAAAGTTGCATAAGCTAGACGACATGGGAAATTATGGAATCTCAGATACTGTACCAACACACATAGTACAGAATTTAGCCAGAGCGAGTCTTTCAAGGCTCTTGCTAGAAGGAGATGTCGAGATCGCATTGCAAAATATGAAATGTTCTGGGGGCCTTGAAGTCTCCTCTACTCACAAACGCTAATTCAAGAATCTAATTCAAAACATGAATTCCATCATATCTGCTGTCAGTTTCGCTCGAATCCCCACCCAGCTCTAGGTTTCTCGGGCACAGGTGCATTCACGTGCCACGTGCTTCCTCCCCACCTCCCGTCGAGTCTCGGCTGTTCTCAGGGGCTTTTCGCGAGAATAATAGGGGTAGCGTCCAGCGAGAGAGCGTTGTGTTTATGGGTCGCCAGTTCTCCTCCCCACTTCCATCCCAGCATTGAATTTCGCATTCATTGGAAGAGTTCGAGGTGTATCTTCACTAGCAACCTCAATCTTGTAACAGTGCGTGTCTGAAGCATCGATAGTCAAGACTTTTTATATGTGAAGAACTTCGCGAAGCATCGCTGATCAAAAGATAGTCTCTTTTCAAAATACAAGAAGATCGAAACTGATCACTCTTTTTAATTTCTTTCCTCTGGAAATCTAATCATTGGAAGTCAGAGACTTCACTGATGCCTCGCTTTGTCAGGTGTTGACAGACCACAAGTACTTCGAAGTTATAATAGAACAACAAAACGAGATTTCTTTTCTTTTGTTAGAGACAATTGTGAAACAGTTTAAGAGTTTCGAGTCTTTGAATTTCATGAGTAGGGAGCCGCACGTGACATGGTTCCCCTCCTTGCGCGTGGCGTACTGAGGCTTGTGCACAACTTGGCTGGGCGTCTATGTTTTGACGCCGCCACTTCCCCAGGCGGTCAGTCATGGCCACGACTTCCACCATTTACCACGGAATATTAAAGGTGCAGAAATCATCAAAGAAAAGCTCGAATTGTGTCGACAAGTTGCAAGTCTACGAACAAATCTGGTTCCGAAATACAAGAATTCGAAACAGCGGTCTGAGGTCCAATCCTGCCCAAGCTACTCGAATCCCAACCTCGAGAAAACATCAATATCAGAACGAAAAACTTTTCAAACCCCCACGGCGCAGCTCGAGCCCCTCCTCCTCTCATCCTTCTCTCCTGTCTGCTACCCAAGACACCCAGTAACTGCTTTCAAGCAGTAGCAGTTGCACATGTACAGCCACTAGAACTGCCGATATTCCCCAGAAACATTATTAGGACAGCCCCATACCTACACCTGTCAGCATCTGAACTTCGAAAGCTACGCAAATACCTACGTCGCAGTCGCAACGAATACCTCATAAGCGGACCCAATTTTCGTCACGGCAGACATAATGAAGGAGAAGGGGAATAGGAAGGCAGTGACTACCCCAGCCATTTTCGGATGGGACATGCGCACAAGGAATAAGAGATAGCATGGGAGCAGAAGCATTCCCACTGCTACAGAGACTAGGAACATCTGGGATGCTATCCCGAGCTTTCGTTCGGAGTAGTAAGTCCCAGCCTTGTTCTCGGTCGGCTTCTCCTTATCGCTTTTACGGAGGAACCACTAACGACCAAGTAAGTCTCGATTGTTCTGCTATCTTGTGCTACTTCCAATGGGTCAAGCACGTACCTTAACTAGTGAGCGAGGCCATCGGAACATATGCTCTTGGATTAGGTCCTGGAAATAATTCGTACGATTTCCAGCAAGAGTGACGAAGTCGTCAGCCCAGTACACGTAGTCATAGTATCCTTGTGCGAGCGGCTTTGTAGTCCATATGAAGTTCCAGTAATGGATATGGTTGCGTTTTGGTGGTCGGCCTAGTTCCTGCATGCGAGCGTGATACAAGACTATCTCGTCTGTGCTGTTTCTCAGCCACGTGCTCAGGTCTTACCGCCTCCCAGACGACATGCACTCACCATATTCTATGATCTTGGTCCGCAACTCTTTCAATAAATCTCTCTGCCTCGAGTCCCAGCCTTCCTTGTGTTTGGTTCTTCTCAAACGATGTACCATCTGCGGGTTTATTTCGTCCTCTGTGTCAAGCTTGAATAGCGCCTTCTCCAGTTCGGTGATCTCAACTTCGTACTGCAAGATGATGCGGTTGTGAATAGTCTTGAAAGCTCGAACGATAGAGAAGTCAGGGTCGCTACTGACGAATGCGGAGAGTCTGGGAAAGCCGTTCGGGAAGTCTTCCACTGGTACCCAAGCTGTCAGCAATCGAGCATATGTGTAAGCCTGATTAAGATGCTCACGCTTCTCCTGTCTGAACATATCGTGGCCACAAACGTGTTCGTTGTTATCTCCACTGCCTGCGGAAGCTCTTGAAAACAAGCTCGATCCGAGCCCGCTTGACATGCGACGCCAGGATAGCTTAGTGAAGGGTTCTTCTATTGTTAGAGTTTGACAAAGTCAGGACTAAATTCTGATTTCTTCTTCCTTTTCGTCATCGGGCTCTTGGATTCTGCTTACCTGGAGTTTGTGGTGCTTCTTCCGTCGAGCTAGGAGTTAATGCTCCTGTGGTGGTTGCAGTAGGACTGCTATCCCTCTCGTCTATGATCTCCTGGCCATGATCTAGAATGTTTCTCTGTCTGACACCGGAAGCATTCATGGCAACCAAAGGCAAGCCTCGTTCTAGATTCTCTTCATCAGTATTAACACGCTGCTGTTCTGCTGCAACCGAACGTCTTAAGGGGGAGCACATGGCAACCAAGGCCTGTGCGACACCAGCACCAAAAACCTCCATGGTCGACGAGATGCGCGATCGATGAACTCAGAACAGAATCCATCTCTACCACGCCAAATACGACAGCGAAGTGACTGCTATCCATCGTCACCGCCACTTGGTGCTGTGCTGCCCAACTGCTCGAGGCTGCCGGTGCGTTGCCTTAGGTTGGTTCATCAGGAGGCCTTGGTGAGAGCGGCCACACCACTTCAAATAACGCGAACGAATCATGGCCTACCAACTTTATTTCTACTACTTCTTGTACTACTAATGTATTGCAAGGCTGTGGCTATGTCTTTTCACAAATTTTCGATGCGTAGGATATTGTTGAAAAGGAGGTATTCACGGACGAAGTTTGGTATAGGCGGCTGGAGCAGAGTGCGAAAGGAAAAAGTTTTTAGGGAATTGCTGCTGGGGAGTCGTTCTCTTATAGAGGGCAGACCGCCCACCTTGCTCTACGGTCACTGCTGGATTTTATCATTGGGCTGTTTGACGACATGGGTAAGGCTTGAAAAAAAACGGGACCGAATTTGATATGGCATTCGTTTCACACGAGCATTGGTTCGTTGAAGGAGAAGAAGCTGGAATTTGGCTCGATATATGCATTCCTTCTCTGCTCTATGTGACGCAATTGTATATATGCAACCTTTTATCTATAAAAACTAATGAAAATCCTGCCAGGGGATTCATTTGCCAACCATGCTAAATGCCAACCGACTCAAATCTTTGAGAACCCCTCGCTATTTTGTACTGACATGACCATCCCATGAAACAGCTATGCGACCTCCGAGAACTCCAATTCGCAAGTCTATCACTTCTGCTAAGATCCCGTCGTTACGGTTTCTCATCGGGTTCCTGAATTGGGGGATCCTGCAGAAAGACTCAGTGAACGGCTCTGCGGGACTGCTCCTTGCCTACAGGTTTCTCGGGCCCGCCCTCCCACTCAGCAGCACAATGCTGTGATCTTGGGCCCTCTCCCTTCATCTTGATCGAGGCAGAACTCTGAACCAGGTCCGAAGGTTGTGACTCTCGTTTTTCTCGAAGTAGCTTCTTCTGTTTGATGTTTGGTGGAGCTGTAGAGGATCGAGGGTTCGTGCGAGCTGAGTGGTTCGGGGGAAGGTCAAGCTCCTGCGGATATATCTCCTTGGATGCTCAGTGTGCTTTCTGGTTAGCACGGACAGAACAGCCACGAGATGGAACCAATAGCATACCTTGATAGACCATGAGATCGCAGATTCCAAGAAAGCTATTGTTTCGAGTTGTGCCCGGCTTGAAGGACTTTCGCGAGCTACAAGGACCTGCGAAGGTGTCGAAAACTCTGGAGGAGAGCAGAATTGTATCTCGTAACCTTCCTGGCACGTTCGAAGATGACCGTTGCAACAGGGCAAAATCCGATGTGAGTAAAGCGCGGGGTCAAGCAAAAGGAAAGAATTCCATGCCGATGGAGGGCCTACGATTGCCGATTGTTGATTGGTGGGCATCACAGATCGTGATGTGCTTCGAAGAAAGAGGTGTTATCGGCACCGTGCCGAAAGCGCGACGTGCATGATTCTCGGCGGAAGGATATGATCCCGTTGGTTGACTCGGCCCAGCATATTTGATACTTAGAAGAGCCGTTAAGATGGCGAAAGAAGGCGTCCTAATCTCGCTCATGAGATTTTCAACGTAGAGGCAGCGTGGTCGTCGTGATATTTCGAAAGCTATAGGAAGCGGTGATATCAAACTTCCCCACCAGGGCGTCGGCATATGGCTATGCACCCTCGAGCCCCTTACCAAGGTAACAGTCGTGTATTCCTGCAACTGCAATTTTGAGACCATAGTCGAATGGGTATCGATGCGCTTCCATAACCCATTTCCATCGCAAATTCTTTCCTTTGCTGTTCTCGACCCTTGCGGTCAAAATTTGATACGGGAAGGCTGGTAACGCACGGGTTAAAGATACCGAGTGAATTGCTGGGGATCGATAAACAAGGCGGACTAGTCCTTCTCGTGGACTTGAGCCTCAAAACCTTAAGTTCTTATGAACGCGCAAATATCTTCGACTTTGAAGGTCCTTCTGTACGGAACACGACAATATTGAATCGGGCGAGTGCGAGGTTTTCTCATGAAACACCAATACCGAAGAAATCTGCGCGGTTCTCTGGATGATTGATGGCCAATCAACCCTCGACAAAAACAAGTGTTTTGAAACCAAATTTGTCTTTCCTGTTTCGCAATTTTGCTGCGCGTTCAGAATGGCTTCTTCGTCCAAGCAATACAGTATTTGTTTGCTGAAAAAAAAAAAGGGGGGGATTTTTTCCCTTTCTAAATAAAAAACCATCTCGCGATCGGATCCGCCTACACTCGTAGGCACACGGGTCCCTGATGTCTGGTGGAATTGCTTTTGCTGATGCACGATCCATCAGTATGGACGGCCGAGGCATGCTGGGATGTGGAGGCCTGAGAACTTCGGCCTTCATAAACAAGCGACAAATGAAGTGGCTTTCGCATTCGACGAATGATTTCGTTTCTCTATTTATTTTGAGGTGCATGATATGAGAAGGTACGCATGTTGACCAAATGAGGCCTCGTGCAGTCACGAACTTCGGGTCAGTTCAGCACGAAGGCCTCACCCACATGGGAGGAAGCCAAACTTTCGGCATCGTTACAGCCTGCTCTGGAAGAAATTTGTCAAATAAACACCCTTTAGATACTGCGGTTGATGAAAGACAAGGGGATTGAAGGAAGGGGCGTGAGGTGGGACTCTTGCCTGGTGTTGCTACCCAATTGGATCATGCCGCGGTCGATAAGGGAGATCCTCGGTTGAAAGCTGCGCTCGGAGCGCAGGAAAGTTCGCTACTGTATAGTAAACTCAATTGCTGACGAACGCTTGAAAAGAGAGTTGGGTTGCGGGGAGCTTCTGTCTTCTTATATATTTTGATACACGGTGCGCATATGCCGGAGGCCTTCCCTGGATCCGAGTGCCTAAAGAATCTAGCCAGGAATCTAGCATAACAATCTTAGTGGCTAAGGACAACCGCCATGCGATAATTTCTCATACATTTGCTGTCCCGTTTAAAAATTGGCTCTTCTTCATTGGCTTAGAGTTCTCTCGATGACACCCACAGAGTCGTTCTTTGATATCGACTTGGCCGTGACTTGCCACGCATGAATCGAAGCTGCAGATCGTGGAGAGCCACCCTCAAGATATTGGTCACATTCTCTGAGAATGCTGGAAGCAACCCAGTCCTGGCCTAGATACGGTCCTTCTTTTTGCGGCGGAGCACAGCTGTGGAACGTCGCCGATGCACCTCGAAGCAAACGGAAGGAGCTGCCTTCATGGCATGTCGTGATCGATGGGAACAAGGGTTGACGGGTGAGGGCATCGGGCAGTGCACCTTGTAATGACACGCGTATTTGCTTGCCAGCTACGAAAGTAAGAGTTAACAAGTGGGCGTAATACGGGTACTTCGGACTGAGGGCTTTTTCCAGATCTCCCTCCTGAAGCGGACCGAGCGCTCTTAGAACCGGTAGATCATCCCACGTATTGGTGGCTTGTTGGAAATGGGTATCTGGGAAGAGTTCTTTTTGTTGTCGACTTGACTGGATGGCAGCATGGAGCAGTTTGAAAAGCCTGGCTTCATTGCCTGCTGGCCTTACAGACCCTCTCTCGCTACCCCTTACTGGTTTATCATCGCATTCACCTTGGAACGCAAGACTATCTTTGATTCAAACGAAACGACGAACTCTGTTGCAACCGCAGCTAAATCATGTACACGGCGCATCCACTCGAGTTCCTTAACGCGATATCAATTTGTGCCCGGCATCGAAGCACAGTGACAGGGCTGTTGTCATGTCTTGGCTCCTCAACGTTCTCCCAGGGCTCCCAACCCCAGCTTTACACTTCGTAGCCAGGAATACGAAATACTAGTCCTGAATGGAGCTGCCGAAGACTTCTCCTCCCCCGCCTGCCATCGAAGGGGAAGAATCGAGGGACTGCTTGTGCAGCCCGAAGAACCGCGGTTGTCAACACGAGTTTGCACAGCATCGACGCTGAACACGGCCTCGAATGAAACTCGACTAAACACAGCTTGATGCAGCTTCTTTTCTCGACGTGTTGCATTACCACGGAAGCCTGCCTCCTGAGCATTTGCTTTGGTCGAACAAGTAACCCCAGAATGGGGGTAGCAGTGCTCAAAGTCGCGGCTCGAAGTCAACGCAGACTATTCACTTGCGGGAATCACCACTGGCATTGTCAAAGTCATATTGTTCTGGTTTGAGAACTCCAAGCTTACCATTCTTGACAGAGATCTTTCCAAAGCCGATACCTCTCTCAGTTTCTACGAACAGGTCTTGCACAACTTCCGCTACTACTGGCGCGGTCGATGCCTGCCAGACACCTTGTTGACTATACCGTTGGACTTCTCTCAATGCCAACTGCATCGCTAGACTCATGAATATTTTCTTGAGGTGTGAATCTCTGCGAGTTATTCTCCTTGAGACCACATACTGGAAGTACTTCAGCTGATGTTGCTATCGTTCTTGGCAGCTTTGACCTTTGATTCGACCTGGCCACGGCAAGGTAAGACTCCAAACTCGTCAAAGCAACCGGCTTCCTTCATCTCTACCTACCTCCTTCATCTCGCACGAAGGGCCTGCATGGCACATGCTGTTTGGATCAGGTTGGATCAGGTTGGGCCACTTCACACAAATGAGGTCTTGCTCACGGCTCAGCAAGGACGGAGCATACTATCAATATATCGACGAAGGCTATCTACACATGGTCTTCGGAGTCTGCAAATATAGGATAAGATTCCGATGTAGTTGGGAAACAACTGGCCAACTCCTCACCTTTTGCTCCAACAAAGCCACCATACTGGCGAGAACATGTAACCACACGGGTTTGGGAGCCGTGCTTCGAAGGAGTCCGTAACAACTTGGCATTTCTTACTTTCTCGGGCTGAATAGCTCTACAAGAGGTGCTTCTCTTATCTGGCCGTCTCTTTTCCCACGTTTCTACGATATTTTCTTCTTTGGAAAACTCGCTGTTCTTTACATATCAGAGGCTCTGCTTCATGATATATCCAATTCAGCAATTCCTTCTAGAAGCCCCTTCATGTTTTCAATTCCATATGTTCACAACGTCGTAGGCAAATGCCAACAAGACCTAAGGAATAATCAACGATTGCACAGAAGCTTCCTCTGAAGTCTTGTCGAGTTGTACACATTTTGTAAGGACTTGCAGGGAGCTCCTGTATTGGCTCCAGCCTTGAAACTGTATGCAAAGCAAGTACTTTGTGTCTCATGAGACTGATGGCCTATTCGAGCTTGGACGTACGCGGCGGCTTCCGAATTCGACGGAGCCAGGGAAGCCTAGAGAAACCTAGCTGATTGATGAAACTGCTCCAACTTCTGCACAAATTCATGTATTGGAGCTAAACAAACAACTTCCCAATTTCCATACGTGACATTGTCGTCTCTTGTACATTTGACATAATCTATGATACAATTCTGCAAATCGTGGTGTATATCTCATCTACACATCTACATCCATCCTCAAGCCTTCTCCCCTGAAACCAACAGCACCACGCTTCCCAACTGCCTCCTCACATCCTCCCGTTCGACGTCGTGAGTATCTTCAACAGCCCCCCACATACCTATCTGCCAATCCACCTCCAAACTCGCCGCCTTCGCCGCCTCCTCAACACCAAACACCTCCTCCGTCTCCCCCTTAAGATGCCTCAACTCCGGACTCCACTCAACCAACAACCTCACTGCCCCCAAAAGCCCTTTTCCTGCAAGAACCCCCCTCTCCAACCCGGCCAGCTCAAAAGCCGGCAACCCACTAATCCACCCTCTAATAACATCCCTCGTCATCTGCGGCTGACTCCTCGGCATAATACTCCCCTCCTCCAACACCGGGTAGATCTCAACACCAGGCCAAACCCTCTCTGTCAAAAACCCTATAATCCCCCTCGCAGTCCTCATCTGAATACTCCTCAAACTCTCTTTTCGTGATACATGAACATCATACCCGGGTGGATCAGCAACCGGTTCCTCCGCCCAACATAACAACGAATCTGTGTCTAGATATCGCATTACTGTGTTCGTGATTCCCTTGCGGATTTCTCCGGATTTGGAATCGTCGTCTTGGATGTCGAGAGCTCGGGAGACGAGGGAGGTGAGGGGGATGAGGTGGTGTTTTAATGCTTGTTGGGCAGAGACTAGGAGGTCCCATTCTAAAGCGATGGCTGAAGCGAGGTGCGGTTTGTGATGAGGGATTGTTAGGACTTCTTTGGTTGGGCGTCGAAGAGGGCGAGTATCAAGGAGCACTTGGAGACCGTCTGTACCACACAGCAACGTTAAAAAATGTTCAAAGCTATAAGATACGTTCAAGAACATAAGATGAAAGAAGAAGCTGTGAAGAAAACATACCATCGACTTGCTTAACATGCACATGTTTCCAAAACCTCTTCGTCTTCGCTGACCCTCCACCACTACCCGCAGCCACAGCCCTCAAATCTTGACCCCTCTTCAACAACTCCGCTTGCTTCCTCCGTCTCGCAACTCGTGAATCCACATGTTCGGCACTTGCTATCGGAGCTGAAGGCGGAGGCCCAGAGGCTGTGATGGAGGCGACCGTGGCGGGACTCGCTGGAGAGTTGTGTAGGCATCGTTGAGAGAAGGCTGACGGTCTGCGAAGACCGGAGCAGCTGCGGAGAGCTTTTGAGCTGTCGGGGAAGGGTAATTGGGATATTCGCTTCATGGTTGATGATGTGCGTTGCTGGCTGGACTTTTTGGAGAATATCAGTTTGTAAAGCCTCGCCTCAGTCTCTGCTCGTATTCTCGGATAAGTCCGAACATGTTTCGACGAATCACGATCGAGCAATGATGCTTCAACCAATTTCACAGTCAAGGAAGGCTGAGGAGGATATCTGGCACTTGTACTCATACTCTTTACTAGAACTTTATACAGAAACGTATCGCTAAACGAATCAATGCCTCATACGCTATGTGCTTTGTATACAGACACAGCCGTATCTAGAAAATCTCCTCTACTTGCTTCCATGCCTCCCCTGTGATGGCCTTTTCTCTCTCCTTCCAGTACTTGCCATTGAATTGCCAGTACGATTCACCAGTGATCGGACACTTCGCCTTGTGGAACCAATGCGGGACGAACTCCTCACCCTTGGCCTCACGCTCGCGCCTCTTAGCACGTTGCTTCTCCTCAACTCTGTTCTTCTCCGTAGCAGCAAAATCGTATCGACCGTCCTCCATAGCCCGCTGATCGGGTCTCAAACGAGTGTCTGTTGGCGCAAGCCAGGGTTCTAGCTTCTCATTTATATCATTCAACGTGACGACGAATGGTGTGAGATTGAATGGAATTCCGCTTGGCCGAGCATTGGCTTCCCACACTACGAATGCTTGATGTGGGTCGCTCACGCTACCTCTATGGTGGGAAGGTCCTTTGGGCTCCTCAATAGCAGCTTCGTATCCAGGCGTGAGGCGCGCATAGATCTTGTTGTTCCAGCGCCCTCCCATTGAGAACCGTGTCTGCCCAGAAGCATCGTTGACACGGCCCGCAATTTGATATGCGCTGCTTGCCTTCCACCCACGGGGCTTGAAGTCAAGCACACATGATTCACCTGTAGTCCAATTCTTAACTTCCATAGGTCCGTAGTTATCGACGGTAGGGGATCCAGTGATGATACCAATGACTGAAGACGTGACCTTCTTCCAGGTGTACATTTCCTCTTTACCTCCAGCGGAGCGCAGTTTCAAGAACCAAGTACCAAGAGGGTTGATATCGAAGGATTTTCCGTAGAACTTAGACTTGACAGCAGACTCGCCATAGTATGTCCATTTAGGACTCTCGGCCCAAGCAGCACCAACCGGAGGGTGATGGCTAACTTGCTCGATGAAGAAGCGATAATTCTTATCAGGTCGTACGTATTCAAAGGTCTCACCCAAAAGAGGATTGAAAGGCTTCGCGACTCTTCCAATTGTCGAGGCATATTCACTTGCAGCAAAAGCCGCGACATACACCATGCGCTCGGTAGGATCAGTCCGGTCAGCCGCAAAGTCGAGAAGGTCAGCATACTCCATGTCTTCAGCACAACGTTGTAGTAGAGATGTAGGCTCGTTGAAAGACACAGGAAGGGTCATCTTGGTCATATCCTTGCCGATCATGGACTTGAGAATACTCTGTAGATTTTGTAAGTAAACGTGCAATCACAGCAAGGAAATATGACATACCCAGAGAGATATCTTTGGCCTATCATCGGCGTCCATTTTTAGACGCTTTCTAATGCCATCTTCATAACCTCGGAATGAAGGACTGAGATCAAGACCGTCAATCTTCACGTCTTCCTTCTTCTCATCATACTGGAATGGCGGTGGGCTTGATAGCGGCATCATACGGGCAACTTGGATATCCCCTGCGTCTACTGCGTCAAAGAACTCGTCATCATCCTCTGAATCAGTGTCCGAGAGGGGCCCAACTTCCGCCAGGATCGCTTGACGTCGAAGGGAGCTTTTGGCTGTAGATTTCCGTCGGAGTCTTGCCGTTCCATCTTTGTTGAGGGCAACCTCGTCCAGGGCGTCTTGGAACTCCTCGGCTTTCGATGACAGCTCACCCCTGCTCTCTGGTCGACTGGCGACAGCAATACTGCCCTCAATAACCTCACGCAGAGCCCGCTTTGTCAACTTGCGCTTTTCCTCGGCTTCACCCACTTTAGCTTCTAGCACCTCCTGCTCGCGAGCAACTTGTGCCATGCTATCCTCCCACATTCGTCTCATATCAGCCTCACGATCAAGGCGGTATTGCCAATAAGCGTCTCTGTCTTTCGAGATCTTTAGGAGGTCGCCTACCAATCCCTTTAGATTTCGTATCGAAGAATCATAGGTCTGGACAGCTTGCATGGCAACAGGATCCGAGATGTACAGGCTAGGGTTCTTTGTCTGCTCAGCTTGCAGAGCGGCATTGACTTGTCCCAACATGTCCAGTTGCAATTTCGCTGATTGGGCAGTGATGTCGAAAGCATCTTTGCTTGCTGGTGCTTCTCGATCGCTAGATCCGTCCCCATACTCGTCATCATCGTCGCCATCACCATCGGTCGGTTGAGGGCCAACATTGCTGTTAACTTTCGTGACATCACCCATGAAGCTTGGTTCGTATGAACCATATGCTGTGCCTTCGTCGTCATCTGCCACGCTTCCACTGGCGAACGCAACTTTTTGACTTGCTAATTTGCTAGAGCTGGGGACCGGGTGTAGTCGAGTCGTCTGTGTGCTGTTTCGTCGAGTGTCAACAAGACTTGTTGTTTCACTTCCTAACATTTCAGAAGAAGACTCTTTCGTAGCGACAGATCCGTGTTCAGCTTTTGCTTGTCGGAGAAGCTCGGCGCTCTTCTGCCTTTGCCTATCCTCTTCCTTCGCCTGGTCTTTCGTCCATTGGATTGAGTTGTTGAGCGCCCAGAACCATCTCTTCGCTTCGACTTCGTGATTCGCCTTGAGATGGTACTTGACAGAGGACTTGCCAATGATGTCGAACTTCGTCTTCTCGGTCGGGTCCATATTGAGTTTTGCTATCTTCATGTTGATGGCTCCTCGACATGCTGAGCCTGCATCATCCTGATGCTTGTAGTAACTCATAACTCCGTCCTCTAGCACGAACCATCTCAATTGATAGCCTTTCCGATAATTCGTCCACTTCTTGAGATAACCCTTCATCTCACGACCTTCCTTACCAGCAAGCGCATCACCAGGAGTAGCATTCAGAGCACCTTGCTGCTGGGCATTACCCAACACAGCCTTCTCTTGAATGCCTCGTTGGGCAGCAACTGCTGCTGGCGAGCGTTTGAGCATGGCCCTCGTATTGTCATCCTTGGTGACATCTTGAGGTAGCTTCCCTCTGCGATCTCGTCGGAAGGGATCTGCACCGTGGAGGAGCAACACCTGGATGAGGGCAGTGTTCTTCTTTCGTGCGGCCTCGTGCAACAAAGTACCACCAGCTTGGACGATAGTGGGATCCGAGGCGAACTCCCCGCCATTGATGTCCAAAACCATCTTCACTCTTGGCTCCTCTAAAACTTCACTCAATGTCTTGTAATCACCCTGCGACACCAAAGCCTGTACTTGTCGTATCTTACTGTCGACAAAAATGGACCTGGAGAGCTGGAGCTGCTGGAAAATATCTGGGGTACGGGCGAGGTCAAGTGGCAAACGTCCCTGATAGTTGGCAATCGAATCATTGACTCCTGGCTGCTCCAATAGCAATCGCACAATCTGTCCTCGTCCTTGCTGTGCTGCGAGATGCAAAGCGGTGTTCCCCTCCTTATCTCTTGCATTAACGTCGATTGTCCCAGCTCCATCGGACAACACATATTCGACAACCGGCAGCTCAGCGCATTGTATGGCCAAGTGAAGTATGCTCGTATCCTCGAGACCGCCCGATGACCCAGTTGCACTAGATATGCTCAATCGACTTCCGTCGGCAGAATCACGTATCGCTTTCGAAATCGATGCTGTGTCCCCGCTTCGCAATGCTTCGAAGATTCGGAACTTCTTCACTGAAGCCTCAATCGATACCGTCTTGTCTTGTGGTGGTGGAGCAGGAGGTGCCATCGTTCGCGATGGTGTGTGTAAATTCGAACTCGATCTCATCAAGCCCGCAGTGCCAGTGGATGGTTTTGGGGCATGCCCCCTCGACGCCGAATGAGCTGCTGAAGCTGGCGAAGGGGTCGCGATTGGCAGAGAAGTTGACGACCCCTCGTTTGACGAATCCTCCTCGTCCTTTCCTCTTTTTCGTTGCAGCTTGGAAAGGGCAGACGACTTGCTGCGCTTGTGACTAAGTAACAACGCCATTGTGAGTAAGATTTCTAGCAGTGAGGTCCTACGCAGTAACCGCCCAAGCAAAGAAGGTACGAAGGACAATATATTGTCTCCTGAAAACGGGCAATGCCGGGGTCTGCTCACCTCTCAGCTGTCTCCGCCATCCTGATAGTAGTCTGCGACTGTTCTCCGATTTATTCGAGCAAATCGGCGATACTGGACTCGAAACTCGGATCCAGATTCATGCGCGGGGGATAAGAGGCCAGCGGTAACCTTTTCTTTCAAGACCCGCAGAGGAGCAGCTGCGAAACAAAGTTGGTGTGAAAGAAAGCTTTCTGCTCGCGGGTGGTGTTACGGCGCAAGGCACCACCTGGAGGGAAAGAAATGTTGTACAATTCAATGCAAGCACGTTGAGCTTCCTGGCCTTGTATCCACTTTCTTAGGATCAACACAAATGACGTTAGCGAGAGTTCGACGGCTGCCTTAAGGCGACAAGGCGTGAATGCTTTGATCAGATTGGCGTTGGCTAGCCGGGCCGAACTAGGAGAGAAATCTTCACCGAATTACCAATCAAAGATCGCCAAAGTCCAATCGCGTGCAAGCGTGTGAGAACAGAAAGGGGGGCAGGAAACCTCCTTCCGACATCTCACTCCGTGACCATGAGGTTACCATCATATATATATTTTTTGGATTCTTCAATATGACTAGAAGTACGAAGAATACGAAACAGACGCGTAACATCGGATTGCCAACACTCTGCGCAACAGGCGCATTGAATGATTGAATGTCACTGTCAGACGCCACTGAAGATTCACCAACGAGGAGTTACGGGACTTGAGTTCGCCTCCCAGCTAAAGATTAACTTCTCACCCAGGTACAGACCATCGGCGGATTTAAGGTAAGCTTCCGTTGCTAGAGAATGGGGTACCATATCTCACCTGACCCTAGAAGCCTTTGAAAAAATACAATGGTCGTTACAGTGGCCTTATATTACCAAAACGAGCAAAGCTCTCAACACCAAAGGAGACTATGAAGAAGCAACAAAGTCTCAAGGAAAGCTTACAAGTCCGAGGCCGACAGAACTTCTTCTTCGGCGTATATATTCCGCCAATGCCTCTTCTTCATCTCTCGCCGCGTAGATGAGTGACGCGAAGAGCCCAATCGCATACCCTCTTGCACGGCCAAACACAACAAAGCCATTTTGTCATCAAGACCTTGCACCACCCAGTGCGTTGATCTCGTACCTTACGTGGAGAACGTTGCACTGCCACCACAACTTCAGCGCTTGCTGTTCGACAAGACTTCGGAAAGACCGGACCAGATCGGATCCGAAACCACTCGGCATCCAGTCCGACTACCCTCGCTACCCCTTTCAGCCTTTCGACGGACACCTTACAAATATGGCATAGCTAGCGCTACCAGCACTGCCCCCTTCATTATTACATGGGGCCCCGCACTGGTAGGGCTAGAGATTGAGAATGGATAAGAAAAGATGGATTCGATCCTCTAGAGGGACAAACTTATCAGACTTTCGACTTCGACTTGAACGACGACCTCGGTCTTGAGCGGAGGTTATCATGTCAGCAGTTCACGTATGGACAGATCTGGATGTTCCAAACAACATCCACATTTCACTGCTCTTACAGTCTCCTATTTCCTCCAGTACTTGTACAGTTCTCTTTATTTCTTAATCTGCTTCTCTCTTTTTTCTGCAACATTTCGTTAAGAAGTTTCTGCTTGCTTTCTAGCTCTATTAAGAAGGTCGCTTGAAGGACATACTTCCTGTTGCATGTGTCAGTGTACGAATTGGCTTGATCACTCAGTGTAAGATGTGCCCCGCAGGAGGAAGTTGGCGTCTGTGACCTGAGCCTCCAAATTACATCCTTGAGTCGATGACTTCGCAACGCGGCTCTGGGTCTCGCATTTCGGGAAGTGATTGACATGTGGGCTGTTTGAGGTCATTGAAGACTGGTCTTGTTGGGCGTTGCGGAGCGGATCCGTTGCTGGAATTGCCAATTTTTCCAGCCTCGAGATCTACATCGTCTGCCGACTGAGCTCGTGTGCTCCTTATGGACAGCTTTCTTGCCTTGTTGTGCGACCTTCCCAGCTTCTCGAAGCACAGCCAGTCTTTCACCAAGCACAGTCGAATGGAAACCACTGCATCTTGCCAAGCCAGCTTCCAAGACATGCTTCACGATTACCCGCCGGCTATCGAGAGGCCGTTATACTAGGGAATCATCAGTCCCAGGGCGCCCGCCAACCCACCCCCTCCTTGGACTGAAGCAATAATCTGGGTACTGATTAAGCAGACAGCTTTCGCATTGCGAGTGCTTCCAGATGTGAGCATAACGGCAGCGAGGTCATACAAACCCTTGTGTCCCTTCGTAAAAACCGACAGGCCATTATAATCGATAGTATGGAAACGATTTCTTCCCCGTGGACATCTGCCGAGGACCGATGTTCAAGAATACGTTAGTGAATCTTCCTGATATTGCCAAAAGCCACAAAAGTCCACAACTTCAAGCGTCGATATCAGCAAGAAGGCCCCTAAGCGGTTGCACCAAACTAAATTAGAGTGCTGAGCCGTTACTCCCTCAACAGCTCGAAGAATCGAGACCTTGCGCGCCATGAATTCCGCGCTCGAGTAAGGACAATGGTCTGTCCTCTGCGCACACAGAAAATTCCGCAGGCTTCCCGGAGCGAGTGCTGCAAGTGACCGTCAGAACCAATTGGAATGTCATATTTTAGATTAGGGATCGGGCGATGTTATTTTTTTGACTCGCTCGGCAGCTTATGAGAAATTTATATGTGGTTATTCATCGGTTTGAGGTGGCTTTGGTTGGTTCAAGGGTTGAAGGAGGTAGGCTTGGGTCTCCTCGGGGAGATGGTCGAGAAGGTTTAGTGAATTGGGGAGTAGTCTGCTGTGGCTTGACTTGGCATTGACCCAGAGCGTTACCAACAGATCCCGACCTGGTGCGCTCATGGTCTGAAGAACCGTCGGACCAAACACGAGCAGTCATATCGTAGCTACCGGAGATGACAATGCCGCCCAAGTGGGGGGATCAAGACAGCTTGTGGACTGCGAAGTTGTGACCTCGGAGAATTGCGACTCGTCCAGCCTTTAGGTCTCTATGTCGAAGGGGATGAGTTGATCGACCTCAGCAGTTGCGATGACAGTGTCTCTGCACTTGTTCCAGTCCTGTGTCGGGCTACCGACTTGGTTCAGCAGGTTAGCGCCCGCCGAATTCTCTCGACATCTTCCGAGAAATCAAAGTCTTTGGGAGTGTGGTGGAAAAGTGTGCCGTGTCTCAGATGCTTCTCGGTCGCAATGAGTTGGCCTTGTGGACTGAGGCTAGGCCATGGATTTCAAGGTTGACCTCTCGTTGTAACAATCTGCTCTCGACAAACATTCGAGCTGCATACACCTCAGATACACGGCCTCTACGGACGACCAGTCTCACATTGGCATTTGCACCCTCCCAATTGACTTTCCCTTCAGACCCAATTTGCTTCGTTCGTCGAAATCAACGTACAAATCGTGCACTTCGACAATCAAGTCATCTGGAAGATTCAACCTTCATCGTCGAGTCCTTCTGCCGACTGCACACCTCCAGCGGGGCTAACCATAGTCGGTGGGTATATGGAGAGGTGGGCCGGCCAGGTCTTGCACCCTTCATCCGCGAGACTTGGCGTATCATTTGAGATTTGAGCAAGGACCTAGAGGACGACGTAGATGAAGATCAATCTACCACATCTCTTCTCGACATACGCACGTGCGCTGCCCGATCGTTTGTTGTTTTCCACATAGTAGCAACGTACTCGTATGCGGCCAGTTTGGCATCAGCAGCCCAAGTTGGGCGCTGTTGTCGTTGTTGCTGGCTTGGCTCACCACCACCCATAGCATGGGTCGTCAGTGAATCTGTACTTCTTCATCAGGCGGTCAACACGAGCAAAACGAAGCTGTTGCTGGACACGACTGAGGGGGGTGGCAAGAACCTTGTAGGGGTCTGAAAAGGCATAGGCGTTGAGCTCTGCGAGGAGAGTATTGTACGAACTGACATGAAGGTCCTCAATAGTGTGCCGAGCGTGAAGTCCGCTGCCGCCACCCTCACCGACAGCGTATGACATGGCAAGGGCAGTCTTTCAAGGAGGTTCCCTTTTTGATGGATTCATCTCTACTGTCATCTAGATTCAGTCCTAATCCATGTGTGGTCTGTTCATGAACACCTATACACATCAGAAACCATCTAGTAAGATATTCGAAGACGGCCCAATTACCCAGGACGGTCATATTTTTAAGGCTCTGGAACTCCGCAAGACACTGAAGAGGCGGTGAAAGTTCTTGGACATCAAAGTTTGATAAACAACAGTCCTTCTGTTGCAGAGCTTAACGGAGACCTTGCACCTGAGAGAAGATTCGCCAAGGAGCCGAAGCGTCCCGGCTTTAATTACTCCTCTGGCAGCTTTGGAATTATTAAGCCAATCCTCGACTTCATCGTCATTGGCGAAGCAATGGTGTGTGCCTTTGGTCGATTCTCGAATGCCGACAACGCTGGTGTCCTCAAACTCGAATCAGACTCGAGTCTAAACTCGATAAGTCCAATTTCACTTCCACTTCGGTCCATCATTCAAGTAGACGAGGTCATATTCTCGTTTTGTGTTTGGGAATGGTATAAAGGACGCTGAACTGGACGTTCACTCCTACAACCAATTTGTGCAATGTGTCTCGAGACTGCAAAGCCCTTGGTTATGACACTGCCACCGGACTCAAACTGTCTAATCAAAACATAGCATTGCGATGGTTAGAAAGTGGTGTTGACGCAATGTGGTCTCTGCTCAGTGCCGGCTGAATAATGGCTGAACGCTTCCAAGTCAGAATACCTTCCAAGTGGACGTATGCAATTCGTTCTCTGATCTTTGAAGTCGCCTGGTTCTTGGGATCAAAGAATTGAGCAAGTTCTTCCATCGTACCGGCTCTTGGAAGCTTTGAAATTTCATTCTGCTCCTCGATAGGAGCTTTCAGAGCGTAGTACGTTGCGTCCTTGTGTTGTACACTTAGGTTTTCCAATATCCAGTAAACACTTGCTATGCCGCCTGTCGGTACCTTCGCTGTTGAGGTGCAGGATATTCCACAAACGCCAGTATGCCATTGGGGCGTTGCTTCAAGGCAATATGCCGAGTCGATGTGGATATGAAGCTCCCGAACTGCACATAGCACACTATGACAGCAGAAAAGCCGAGTGGAGAACAAGAACCTCGGATTGATAAGGGGTAACGGCGAGAAAAGCCTATAGCTCGCCGAAGAAACCACTTCCAGAAACCACTTCCAGAAACCACCAAGCTAACCGCTGCTTCTCATCGAGAGCCAAAGATCCCGTGGTCCGTGATCAAAGAGGTTGAGAGTTTGGCCAAAGTTGGTTGATCAGTGTGAATTCCTCTTGTTTGTAGCGTGCCTACGATCTTGCTTCGTTTTGTTTGCTTGCTAAGCTATCTTTGCCCTTGGAGGGAAAGAAGGTAAAGTGTATCTCCATCAATTGTTTGTAAGTCGCTCACGTCTGGACTTGAGCTAAGTGTTGTTTTCTGCGCGGCATTGAGGGTTCTCTTCTAGGCCTTGTTTGTGACCAGTGATGGCGAGGGTTAGAATCAGTTGGACCAAGTGGATTGATGTGATGCTGGAGTTGGCAGGCCCAAGAGCTTGTAGCTAGGAAATACGCGTGATCATCGAGATGATGCATGGTGATCGAGGCGCGAACGCACTACTCTGAGTGCAGGAAGGCGCGGTGGAGCATAGTCGAGGCAATTGGATTAGATAGCGGGTCAGCCGAGTTGTAGCCACGCTCTGGGTAGTGTCGATTGTGAAGAGAAAGGACGCGACAGCTATTATTCCGATCTCGGCCCTTCGAACGCAGGCATCCGAAGGTGGAGATATATTGATTGTGTCTTGTATTGCCAGTCATCATGCTCACCACGATTGTGTTTCCTCCAATGTGGGTACCAACGCAGCTTCGAGGCTAATAGCAAGTCGGCTCTTCAGTCTTGCAGATGCGGACGTGTATGGTTTGGAGGACGAGATGCTCGCAGAAGGTGAGAAGGCGACAGCGATCTCCTTCATTGCGCCGAATCTCAGACCCGAAGGAGACCTCTCGTTAGCTGTGAAGCACTACTCCGAGCAGACGCGATCTCTGCAACCTACGCCCTCGATAATGGATATCAAGGCCCAGTCTTCCCTCAGTTGCGGCTTGAACTTCTCCCGATGACAAACAGGTACCAGGGCAAGATCCCGCCCGCAACAGCCTCCGTATAGAGCATAACATGGCACTGGCTGCCCTTCTTCTTGTACCTTCGTATTTGAGAGTTGAGACTGCGACCTCGAAATTGGTTGTTCTATGAAGAGAATGACAAAGGAGTATGCTTGCTGTTGATAGTAGGAGAAGTCAATTAACAATGCCGTTTGACTTCAAGCACAAATTCGAAAAATTGTTTGTGGGGTATTGATGAGGGAGCGAGGATGTGTGAGTCGCACCTGCCTCCAAATCGATCCATCCAGTTGTGGTTAACCTGTCGATTCTCCCACTCCAAGACAGCGCCTGCTCTTGGCCTTTCCCGACCATGATAGCAATCTCCCATCCTCTACTACACAATCTGCTATCCGGCCTCTGGGTTTGGTTAATGTTTCGATAGAGAGGAGCTTTGCTGTAGGCTCAATGTCTGTGGCCGTTGTTTTGTCTTTTCACACACTTGCGACTGCTGAAGTTCACGCATCGTCTTTTGGCCAACATCAACAAGGCAATCCTTACTATCAAACCTACTATGCCCATGAATGACATGAATTCGTCCTTCCCAATCAGTGTACCGTTCTTTCACAAACCCATGTATATTGGTCTCCCCCTTTTCGTATCTTCGGTTACGTCACATGCAGCTGCTTATGTGAAAGCGATGCCAGAATTTGAGACGCATGGCCTACCAGTACTGTCCTCGGGGTAGAAAGAATGATGATACTGGTTATAATTATTTTCACAATAAGTTATCCTGTGCAGAGTTCGTACATTCGTAGATTAGGGAACGAAATATGTTGCGCATTTGCTTCAAGTGATGTCATGCCGACAAGACCTAACGTGATATGCTCTGAAATGAAACTGAGAAGCCTTCGACCCGCCTGTATATATTGTCCCGCCTCTTTAGAATTTTCACCATCTTCATGTAAAGTATATTTGTTCTAAGCAACATTGGGTCATTGGAGTATAGAATTGAGGACTGCGCACCATGGTGTAAATTTTACTAACATTGTACAGCCCACTTTTGATGAAGACTTTGAAATGAAATGGGATGGAGAATCTGGTAAGGGGGGATCACAAGGCTGAGTCGGACATTACAATGGACTTTCATTTCTTCTACCTCCTAGAATTCTCCGAAGTGTCATCTTCGTTGATGTCTCCCGCTTCCTTTGCCATTGTTAGAAACACTTTGTCTGACCAAATAAGATCTTTCTGGCTGCTAGTTGCTGAAGATTGGGGTGCCGTCTTGGAGGCCATATACTTAGCTCCCCATATGTTTCTCAAACATACCAAGACTTGAGGATGGGAGATGATCGTGCAATGACATGCATGAAGGGTGGTCATCGCTGACAACGGTGAACCTTAAGCAAGATGTTGGACCTTTCCCTGCCTTCGATACTCTCGATTCTGCTTCATTCTCGTACCCTAGGCCAATTGGCAAGGCTTGATAAACCGCTGTTTCTCCGGGGCCCCTCGTGAATGGGTTTCCTTGAGAATGATCCCTCGAGCTTACTCCGATCGATGTCGAAAGTGACTCGTAATTCTTCCTCAACACAATCCTCTGTCTCCCTATTCAGTGTTGCCAAAATCCTATCCCTAATACTCGTCGATCGGCCAGTAAACCGTTCTTCATGAAACTTCTCCGTTCTATGAGAAACAGAGAGAAGGATCTTCAATTGGTTAACCAAATTCATCCTTCCGATATCAGGTTGTGTATTCGTCCACATCCTCGAAGACTTTAGCCTGATACGCAGGCGCAAGGTATGAAGTTGCTTGGAGTTTAGTATCCAGCCTTTGATTAAGGAGAACAGAAGGAAACATCGATGTCCCAGTCGCAGAGTTCGAAGGTCAACTCCGTCAGGGAGGTAAGACAGCCGAATTTCATTTTCCTGTTTTGAAGACACCTTTTGTACGCCTTCCTTTGGTTTTCTGCTCGCTTGCAATCCAGCAGCAGAGAGCAGCATCGGTCTGTGCGGAATTACGGCAGAGGCCCCATAGGTAGCATTCAGGTCTGGCGCTTTGAATTGCACTGTACAAAATTAGTAAATAGTACCCCTTTTGAGAAGTGGACCATACAAGAGTGAAATATTTACTTTGTTGATAAAATGAAAGTTTTCGAACAGGATAGAGTTTTGGATGAGTGGTCTGAAGGTGTCGAGGTCCAAACGGAATGGGCTGCGTTGGAAGTAGAGTTGATAGATCTTAAGTCGAAGATCCGTATGTGTTCTAAGTGCTTGAAAGATAGCGAAGTCTGGCGATTTCGATAGGGTACTAAAAGTAAGAAGTTCTTCAAAACACTGCTCTAGAACCATGAGTTGTAGATCGACCGGGAGCCGAAGAAGGTTAAATTTGGCCGGCTTCTCTGTTCAGATGTTAGCTTTGGCTTATCAAACGGGGAACGTGGGGTAACATACTTTGCGGACGGAGCGACATGAATCTCTTCGATGTTGTGGTGAGACCTCGATCAGAAGGTTCAAGGAAGCTCATCCATGAGTAAGAGTTTAAGTACCACGAGAGGACCTGGTCGTGTCGGAGAGCTGCTAATGGTAGAACTACACAAACCATGAAGATCAAGAGGAACACTACCAAGCTTAAAGCCATCCATATACATAGCCGCGCGATCACCTTTGGCACATCCAATGTTCTCTCTGTCCCAGCACAGCCAGCGTCAATCCTTGAAGCAAGTAGTAAAAACTCTGGCGATCCATCTATAAATTCCACCGTTACGTTTGTGCGAAGCTCCGCATAAAAATTTGCAAGTGATACGGTAGGATTTCGAAGGGCATACCCAAAAGACTGCGTAGACACAAAGACTGTGAAAGCTATCTGTGTGCAGACCTCGGCGACGCTTCGAAGAACTTTGCGTCGAACATTAGGCAGGGCCAGAAGCCATAGCGTAGCAGCGATGCCGCCATAGATGCAGCCCCAATACCTCGTCATGTTGACTTCTCCCTTGAAAAGCAAAAAGAGAAGGATCCTGAAAACGAAAAAAGAAAGACGAGGAGTTAGGGAAATGAATTCATGAGCATTCGATTTTGGACGGACTAGCCTTTGACGTTGAGAAGTAGCCATCCGCTTTGAATATTGGATTTTGGACTAGCTATCCCCTTCCTCTGGGATTGTGAGAGAAATTGCACGAACTACTCGCCTTGTTCAGAAGTTTGTCCGGATGCCTTTGGTAAGTGCCCTAAGATAGCCAATCTTCCCTACAAAAGCTGCATAAACAAAACTCTTCATAAGTCACAAAAGACATTTTCGCAGCCAAAGGTTGTAGCTTAGTTTTATGAACTGGTCAGGTACCAGGATAGATTTCTGAACATGGCTCGTACTCCTCGGATCCAGGGTTCAAAGAAGGAACACTCCAAAAAAGAGTAGAATTGGACAGCAGTGAGGTAACCAGCATTATATGAGTGGACCATCAGGATTTCCAGCAAGTTCTCCCTCGCCTCTTTCGGATCGTACAATTCTGCTGTCATAATCGCCAGCGTAGGCGCTGTGACGATAAGATATTGAAGCCGACTTGATAGTCGTGAAACTCGGGTCTCGAATGGCGGCGTGAAAAGAGCCAAATAGCAAATGCCTGCGCACCAGACGCCGATCGTCGGGAATGATCTGGCGTAAGGGTTGAACTGCTGTCTAAAACCAGAAATCATAAGAGAAGTCGCCATACTCAAATTGTTTGCATGCAAGATTTTTGGTGAGGAGAAATAAGCATATCGGAACGAGAAAGATATTGTGATATGAACGAGAAAGCACTACGACCGGAAGCGATACTTCCGTCCCATGGTGAGAGAAAGCACGCTTGGCCAAGGTCCAAAGGGTTTAGTGGTATGAACGTTGATCGTCTCTCCCTCTATTCTTGTTTTACTTCTTTCAACTCCGAGAAATTCCAACAGGGTCGAACAAAATATGTTTACATTCCATCTTCTCAGTCTTTCTGCTCGAGCCCCGCGGCTTGTTCACACAACGATAAAGGAACCGGACTCACTATCCTCGAGGAATCACCACTCTCTTCGTAGAGTATTATCAGTGTACGTCTCGGACATGAAATTCGATGCCATCAATAGTTCCCCTTTTGCAGAAAGGGCGAGACATTCTGGACTGCCGAAAATCCTAACGCCGAAAATATTTTTACAGCCATTCGTATCGTATCGTTCCATATCGTGCTCGCTGCCAGCGGTGCTCCCTTATAGGCTTCCTCCAGGCATCAATTTCGTCCCCGACTTCCGTATCTCCTCTTTCCTCGCCTGCATCTCCTCAATCAATTTCGCCTGCTCCGCGATCTTCCCCTCTCTTGTCTTCTTCTCATCCTCCGCAGCAGCTTCCCAAACTATAACATCATCAGCTCCTATCCCTCCACACAACAATCGACCAACTCACTCGGCTTATCCGACTTGGAATATTTCTTCAACTTCATAACGAAATTATCGAAGTCCTCCTGCTTCTGCACTCTATTCTCCAAACTCCTCTTCTGCAAATCGGGGTTGTATTTCAGGAACAGCTCTTCTTCGGTGGGAGAAACGTAATAGATCAATGCTGGACCGCCGATACAGCATGTGCCGCCACTGTGACGAGGGGTCAGTCTCATGTTCTGCTAGGGCGGGGACGAACTCTTGGGACTGAGCTCTTGCTTGGGAATTCGGACGGTACTCACGCGAGGGCCATCTTGCCCCAGAGCCTCCAGTTCATCGGCTTGGGAGGCATTGTTGCGCAGTGGTGGGAGGAAAACAGATGACGTTGAGGGGATCGTATTCAAGGAAGTTGTTCACTGGTGGTTCGTATGTTCAGCTGGTCCAGGGTGGTGGTTTGGATGTTTCGAAACATTCCATGATGTCGATATTCGAAGCTAGCTGTGGCTGTTCATCCGGTGTGGCTGTGTGGTCCCGAACGTTGACGAACTCTCTGTAGAAGTGGCGCACCGTTGAGTTTCAGCATCGAGGAACCCGCCAGCGTCGGGATCGGCGAATCCAAGATTCTTGAACCAGGGAGCGAAACGTGATGGAGGGTAGCTAATGCGACTTTCCTACTGGTCCCAGCTGTCAAAGGCTCAAACTACGGAAATCGCTATAAAAAGGCCTCTAACAGGATACGACCGGTCTTGTCTCTCAAAGGTCTCCTGACACGTTCTGACCACGAACAACAGGCAATTGATGGGTCAGCCTTGATTCAGTCTCTGCCCTACGGAGCCATTGCGGAGTCGTCTCTTCTCTTCGCATCTCATCTAAAAGACAACACGTCGTAGGGACTTCATCTCCGACAGCCTCCTCTTCCTTGCGAGCTGAGGTCCGCTGCCAAACCGCCAGCTTGTTCCCAGTTAGTGTTCTACAGAGAAGAAAGGGGAAAAGGTTGTCATGGGATTGGCCTTCGTTGGTGACTGCTCTCCTCGTCACTCGCTCTGGCACAGCCGGATGCCATAGCTTGAGTTGTTGGCTCTGCAGTTGCTTTTTGCCCCCCTTTGCTTCCCCAGTCACGCATCATCAGCGCACCAATCATGCATGTGTTCCTTACATCCAAACCCTAGCTCATCTTGAGACGTTCGAGTGCAGCCCCATAACAAACAGGACCAGATCTACGCTCCTTCTGCAATGAATCAATGCCGACGAAAAGTACAAGATTAAATCCTCATGCTTCAGCCCAAAGCGCACGCTCAAATCAAACCGTGAATTAATCATTAGACTCTGAGCCCGGACTATTTTGAAGCAATATCATTCACGGTTGGCGGTCCTGAAAATCCAACGGCTGCTGCACAAGAATAGCGCCCCCACATCAGCAACCCTACGGATGACTGCTGAACGCGGATGATCCGCCATCTCACGGTTCCACAGCTCCTCCTCACTTCTTCCATTCTTGCGCAACCTCTCTCTTTTGTATCAATAAACCTTCACCTACACTCCTTTTCTACGGACGGTGTCGCGGCGACTTCCTTCCCTTCCAAAACGTGAGAGATTCATCAACCGCCGAGACCCAGATCCTATTCGAACGGGTATTCACGATCTAGCAGAAGACAAATCCTACGACGCTTCCACGCCCTTTCCTTTCATGGCTGGCTTTCTGCAGCGGCTGAAGACAAATCGATTATCCAGATAATATTAGGGGCACGAAAGAGTTTCCTCGGACTGTCGGGTCCTAGACAGTGCGACTTGGAGCAGCAAACATCATGGCTTATGACCAAGGCTATTATCAACCTCCCCAGCGCCCATACAATGGCAGAGCTGCTCAAAGACCTGGGCCACCTCAGGGATACGACCAACCTCCCCCTCAGCAGCAATACCCTCCACAGCAGTACGATCAGTACGCTCAAGACGGGTATGGCTATGACGGCTACGACAACGGGGGTTATGCGCAACAACAAGACGGCTATTACGATAACATGAACGGTGGCGGACGAGGCAACGGGTACCCCCCGCAGAATCAAGGCTATGCTTCACAGCAAGAATACTATGATGATGCGGGGAGAGGCGCGATGCCAGCACCAAGAGGAGGCGGGCGGGGCGGACCGATGCAAAGCCCTCCCACAGCAGATCCAGCAAGAGGCGGATATGACCCAAGAGGGGGAGGGCAAGGCAGAGGATATCCAAATGGAGGTCCCGCTGGGAGAGGTGGGAGACCTGGCCCTTTGGAAAGATCTGCTACTTCTGATCCTATGTGTAAGTACGACACTACCTACACCAGCAAATACAGCTAACCATTTCATAGCAGCAGGAGGACAAGGTCGAATGCAGCCTCGAAAGCCACTGAAAACTCCCCCATTGTCTCCCGACATTCCGGCTTGGGACAACCCCTTCCCCACGTTTCCGGGCGCAAAGAAGAAGACTTCGGTATCTGAGGAACAGCAGATTTTGCAGAAGATGGCAGCTATGGAGGTTGGAGGTCCCCCACAAGGGAGAGGAAAAGGCAGCAAGGGAAGTCAAGGCTACCCTCGTGGTGTTCCTACGGATGATTTTGGTCGCCCTTCTCTAGATGGACAGAGAAGACCGCCGGAAGAATACGGACGAGGTTCTGTTGATAGCCAGAGGCCGCCAAGAAACTACCCACCTCAAGGACCTCCACAACAAGGATATCCAGATCAGCGTAGAGGCCCACCTGGACCGAATGGTAGTTATGGAGGACGCGGACAGAACGGGTACGCAGAGCCTGGTTTTAACGACAGAGGTGCATACCCAGGGCCAGCTTCGCCAGCAAGAGAGAATTTTGGTCCTCCTGGCAGAAGCATGACCATGCCAAATGAAGCGCCGATGGCAATGGGACGACCACCTCCTTTGCCTGCTCCGATGGAAGGACCTGGTGCTAGCGCGCCGTACAATGGGCCTGTTGGCCGTGGAATGCCTCCTCGACCTTCAACCAGTTCTGGAAATCGTCAACCTCCTCAAAGGCAGTATACCAGCCAAGCACCACCAATAGACCCGTACGCGAACGGCAATCGTGGACCACCACAAAACCAGAATCAGGGATACGGACATCGCCAAAACGAGAGCGTTAGCGACTTCTACGATTCTTACTATGATCCGGATCCACGGCAGCAGGCTACTCCTCAATCTGCGGAGTCAGTGCTGCCAGACTTTGATGCCCTTGCTAATAAGCCTGCGACTGGAAGGAGAGGGGGTTCCATCGATGAGCATATTCGACCCCCTGTACCACAAAACACTGGATATCAGCAAGTCACGCCTGTTCAAGCTCACCCTGACGCTCGTGGCAGAATGGAGCCTCAAGCAGCTGTCTTTGAAATGGCTGGCGACGCACCTCCTATGCCAAATGCCTACCCTCCTCAACAAAACTATCAAAATGACGGCTATGGCGATCAGTACAACCAAGGGATGGATCAACGTGGGCAGGGGTACGGCCGCGGATCCTATGAAGAACCACTTCCTCCCCCAAACTCTTTCGTGCCGCCTCCACGAAGCGCATCTGCAGCTCCGGAAGGGAGACGAGGGCTTCCAAATGGACCTAAAGCAGGATTCCAAGGTCTTCCTAACGGTCCATCGCCTGGGAACATGGCGAGAAACAACACTATGCCCAAGCAATCACCATCTGACGCATTGCCTTCTCATCCACCACCTATTCGTGCTGGTCTGATCCCTAATACTGTTGCCAATCAAGCTTTGAACAGACCTCCTCCAGTCCGTAATTACAATAATATCACTCCCCAACAACAAACACCCCCTGTTCAACAACAAGTACAACAACCGCCTCCTCAGCAAATGCCAATACCACCCAAGCCAGCTGCACCCGCGGGGCCAGCAACTCCGCCAGTAACAGCAGAAGAGATCGAAAGACTCAGAACCATGGTTAAAGCAAATCCCAACGGAGATCAAGAAACACAAATGATATTCGTTAAAAAGCTCGTCGAAGCCGCCGATGTCCTCGCACCCCTGATCCAAGAGCAGCGAGCACGGAACAAAGCCCGAGAAAAGTACATCATGGATGCCCACAAGGTGCTCAAGAAACTCGTCGCAGCACAACACACGGATGCTATGTTCTACCTGGCGGATTGCTACGGTCGTGGTGCTCTTGGTCTCGAAACCGACAATAAGGAAGCATTCACACTTTACCAGTCAGCCGCCAAAGGTGGCCACGCAGCAGCAGCATACCGAACAGCCGTCTGCTGTGAGCTAGGCAACGACGAGGGTGGAGGAACCCGCAAAGATCCCTTGAAAGCAATTCAATGGTACAAGCGCGCAGCCATGCTCGGCGACACACCGGCTATGTACAAAATGGGCATGATTCAACTGAAAGGTCTTCTCGGCCAGCCAAGGAATCCACGAGAGGCAGTTGGGTGGCTCAAACGAGCTGCTGAACGAGCAGATGCTGAGAATCCTCACGCTGTTCACGAATTGGCGTTGCTTTACGAGCAACCACAAAGTGCCGACAACTCGGTTGTTAGAGATGAAGCCTACTCTTTCAAACTCTTCATGCAAGCCGCCGACCTGGGCTACAAGTTTTCTCAGTTCCGTCTCGGTGCCGCCTTCGAATACGGATTGTTCAACTGTCCAATCGATCCTCGACAATCCATCATGTGGTATTCTCGTGCAGCAGCTCAAGAAGAACATCAATCCGAACTTTCACTGTCTGGATGGTATCTTACTGGTTCTGAAGGAGTGCTTCAACAGAGTGATACAGAAGCTTATCTTTGGGCACGTAAAGCGGCTATGGCGGGACTGGCGAAGGCGGAGTATGCGATGGGGTATTTTACTGAGGTGGGGATTGGATCGCCGGCTAATCTGGAGGATGCGAAGAGGTGGTATTGGAGGGCTGCTGGTATGTTTTCTTTTCTTCCTCTTTTTCAACCTTCTGTGAATCCAGGCTAACATGCACCAGCTCAAAATTTCCCCAAAGCTCGCGAGAGACTCGAAGATCTGAAGCGTGGAGGAGCAAAAGCTGGACCGAAGAGAGAACGGATTTCGAGATCTAAGGTTGGGAAACAGAATGAAGGGGAATGTTCTGTGATGTGATCTAACGACACCCACACCTAGTCTCTATATGAGATGATGGGAAAATGGAAAATGAATGATGGAAGTACAAAGGCACGAATTCCACGACAAGAGAGAAGAGGAAGGAGGAAGGGCTGGACCCAATATCGACGGACGTTCTGGAAGCAAGAGATATATTCTTGAGAACTTTATGATCAGTTCATTTCAAAGAACTCAGCTGCGAGTCGGGATATTGATACAGGATAGATACCCGAGCAGGCATCTCATACAAGATCAAGATTATAGGGAACGGAAAAGAAGATTGGGAATAAGGGTAGGAATCTGGGGAGGCAATGTTGTAATAGTATTATGTGCCATGGTGCTGCATTTTAGCGCTATCTTGGAGGCGTTGAAAATGAGAGGAATGGATATGACTTTTGAATGTGTTTTTTGTGTTTATGCCTGATTGTGAATGCCCCAGTGAGATGGAGACAATGAAGCCAGTTTCTGAAATCCCAAGACTCCAGAGACATCGGGCACAGAATTAAACATCCAGACAAACACACCCCTTCAAGACAAGTGGTCACCCATCGGTAATAGTCCAGTTCTTAATAAGAGGTTCGTATAGTGTTAAATATGAAAGAAATTTGTAAATCTATTGGTTGGAATGCAGCTGAAAATGCTACCGGCAACTAACGGAGTATTGTATTGTGTTATACTTTTACCTTTTTGAATCTTAGTGTTTATATGTAAGAGAAAGCTTTTGCTACCTCGCTATGGCACTGAGCCGGTGGGTGAGTCTTGAAGTGAGGGTGGTTTGGTCAATTTTGGACATTGGCTTTGCAATGAATGTCCCAAACTGACTGGGACATTGTTCTTGGTTTGAAGTGCTGGGTTGAGATTGTTTGATTGGTTGATAATCTTGAGTAATGGATGTTCCAAGGGGGTGGGAACATTGTCACTGGTTGGAATGTCAAATTTCGGGTTCTTCCTACAATAGGGAACGAAGAACACAGGCATTGTATGTCAAATCGAGAAAATTCCATTGCGAAGTACGGTATCGTAGCGTGATGGTACAATGGCTCTGCTTGCTCTGAACAAGCTCTGATGTATTTGTCGTCTCTCAGCTCTTCCTCCCCTCCACTCTTTCTTACCCTAGTAGTATCATCAAGAAGTAGGCAAACGCCCAAGCAAAGATCCTCCCAGCTCTACCCATTTCTCACCCCTCCTCACTCTCCCATGCTCTTCCTCCCCTCATCCAAATAAGCAGTGAAAGGTCATCTAAGACTTCACAGCTTCAATAGCATCCTTCTTGAGTCCCTCGGCGACATCAACAGCTCCATCCTTGACTTCCTCGAGTTGCTCGGTTGCTGCCTTGTCCTTTTGGCTGTAGTTGTAGGAGGCGATGCGGGAGACTTGGACGAGGCCGACGAGGCCGAGGAAGAAGTTTACGGTTGCGAGCCTGGTATTTGTTAGCCGGGTCCTTTCATGTGCAATTCTGATGTTGTCTGTGGGGGCGGAATCGAAGGGAGGGGTATGTTTGGGGGAGACAAGCAAAAAGAGGACATACAAGATGTTTCTTGGCTTAATAATCAAGCACCAACGAGTCCAGATCAGACCGGTAGCGGTGAGGGCGACGTTTTGGGTGAGGGAGAGCTTCTCGACGGGACGGTAAAAGTCTCCGATGCCTGCGAGGACAATTGCCCACTGTTGACAAGATATGTTAGCTTAGGCCTTTTATAATATTGCTCTTCGAGGAACGTAGTATTGTACTGAAAATGTCCCAAGAAATTCCCAGATATGTATGTATGACTCTTGGGTGAAAAATGTTGTTTTGGTATAATCGCTCCGGACCGGAGGTGGGGGAAGTAAGAAGTTGGAAATACCTTCATGACAGGAGCCCTATTGCTCGCAATTAGCATCTATCTCCTAGACTTTCTTCATAGATCCAAACTCACCAGAAGTGCACGGTCTTAATCCCAATAGGACTATCCCAGATCCTCTTGAACCAGCCAACTTGTTGCTCCGCAGCCGGCGCGGCCGTGCTCTGCCATCTCTTGCTACCATAGTTCTGGAATCTGTTTCTCGTAGTACGGAACAACTGCGACTGTGCCTGCTGGGAAGTGAAGAACTGCTGCGATCGGAAAGCCGGGCGTGCGGCACGGAAGATGGTTGAAGTTGAAGGCATTGTGACTCTGTGATACCGTTCCGATTACTGAGAAATTCGCTCGTCGGGCTTGCAATTGAGCTTCCGAACACTTCGCAGAGTGATCGCAGAGTGATCGCAGAAGTAGGAAGAGTGGAGTGGAGAGTGAATTTTGAAGAGGGGAGTTGGAGGAAGAGGTGGGCTTCCAAATGGGTGTTTTCTGGATAAGCTCGAAATGTTGAGTCGGTGACTTCTTGGTGAATTGCGGCTGTGCTATCGGAGTTAGAATTATGCAATCTTGCGCCTCAATCATAAGTTTAGTGCAACTTATGCAATGTTTTATGCAGGAAGCTTAACGACGAGCTTTAGACTTCACGAACATTGGTGCAGAATAGCAAAAGCCAATTGAACCACAACGCCTCGTGGAAGACTGTCAAGATGTCGGGCAAATACGCGTTCGCGCAGACATTGAAGGAGGTGCGATTCTTGTTCTGCCAGACTGGAGAACACAGTGGTGCGACGAGGTGAGTTTGCAGTTCGATGCTATTCTCCTTCTGATCTACTCTAGCTGCTCTGGAGAATGCTCTCGAGTCCTATTGTAGATGGATCATGGCTAATACAGTTGTACAGATCATTCCTCGCCCGAACCTACCCCATCATGAAGAAGAACAACCCACACACACCGATCATGCTCCGAGAGGCAGCTGGTACACAACCGAGAGTATATGCACGATATGGTCAGTACAGACCTTGGAATACAACGAGGAATTATTCTTAGCAGGATCAAGTACTGATGGTTTGTAGATTTCGGAAAGGAGAAGAGCGAGTCATTAGCAGGTGAGGGGAACAATGCACATGTTATGCAGCGGACGCTGACCAGAATTAGGATTGTCGGACAAAGAGATAGAAGAGAAGGTCACAGGCCTAGTAAAATCGGACATATGATACTGCGTCTTCGGCAGCATGGAGGAGACTTTGTACATATAGGTTGGCATCCATTCTTGCAATGAAGCACATTCATGGAGCCATCTCTCCAGATGGAAGTCTATTTGCTTGGAAGAGATTCTAAGGAAAGCACCACCCGAATTCCTCGATGGTCAAGGACACCATCAAAACCTTTCTTCCACTCTCGCGTCTGCTTTTGTTTTCTTCCCATTGTACCCTATATCTGCTTCCATTGCTTCCAATGATCCACAGCGTCTTGTGAATTACATCACCACACATCCCGGAACCATATTTCCCACCATGCTGTCCAGAGAAGAAGTTTCCATCAAGCATAGTCTATGCTTCTGTGGGAGCTCAAAACTTGCTGTAGAAACTTGCAAGTTGAGACTTGGATCGAAATGCTGTTGGTGCTCGGCCAAGCGGTCTAGAACAAACTGAAAATGGGGCGCTCTTTGGAGTTGAATCTCCTCCGGATCAAGATGGGCGCATTGCTCGGAGTCCTTATGGTGTGAGCCTGGGCAGCAGGCACAGCAGAAGAAGATGACGAGACGTTGCAAGTTGTGGAACTTGTAGAAAAAGCCACCTCTCAGATAATCTTCCATCCCTGTGATCAGAAGTCAGCATGATACTTTCAACCAGGTAGACACCGAATGTCCTTGAAGTCATGGAACGTTGATTGGGAGTAGACTTACATATACATGCAGACGCCGGGATGCCAATGGTCTTGATGTTTGTGTACTTTCCGGGGAGGTTCTTGGTGACTGGCCATGGCTGGTTCTTGTCTGGATATTTCCCATCTAGGATGAGAATAACGTCGGTATCTCCATCGAATCTCAATATGCCATCGTTTGACTCAATGCTACCAGTATAGCGTTTCAGGGCTCTTTGTCTTGAGGCGTAGGTAGTGACAAGCAAGCTTTGAGTAGGTGCCGTTGTTGTGAGCGTCATCTTCTTGGACCAAAATCCCTTCTTCTTGATGTAGACTTTTATACCACCCATCTCTTCTTTGACTGATGAATGTATTAGCTTAGTCAAGAGACTAGATGTTAAGGGGCTCGCAAAGGAAAAGGAGATTGTTTGCCTGTACAAGGGTGGATTGTAGGTAGAAGTAGGTTCGTATGGAAAAGGGAGCTTGCATAGGAGAGAGGTCAAGCAGGCAGGTAGGTCATCCTCATGAAGTGACATAGTACCAGGACTGACTCTTTCAACCTCATAGGCTTTGGCATGGGCCAACAATGAAGATGCGCATGAAAGACCAGAATCAGAGTGGACAACTTACTGGTGGCGTCCCATACTTCATCCTGTAACTCCTGAGGGAGCTTGGGGAAGACTTTGAAGTCTGGTTCTTCTATGGTTGTCGCCATGACATCTGTTATGCAGAATGCTTCTGCTTGTCGATCTGTTGAGATGTTGAAAAGAAACCGGGCTTTCGATCTACGTCTCCCAGCTCATACGACAGAACAGCGCTAGTCTCGGCTACTGAGGTACTTAAACCATAGCGTGAATCCATCTGAGGGGCAATGTCAACCCGCAGACGCCAGGGTTGGGAGGGACAATATTGAGTCGCAAAGGTCGATCTGAGGGGTGATGGCAGGCGAGCCACAGATTCCTCCGACGGTTGACTTCGGTTGGACTTTCATCTCTTGATCGATCTTCATACCATCTTCAGACAAGACCACGATGGACAAGATGAAAGGTCTACGAAGACTTCTTGGACAATCCTCAAAAGTAGTTACTACTACAATGTCTCAAGACTTGCAGGAGATCGTCACTTCTATGTCTGGTGTCCAGCTCAGCGATCCACCACCTGCTTTCGGTCGTTTCCCCGACCTTCCCAAGGAGCTGCAGCTGAATGTCTGGGAGGAAGCAGTACCAAAAGGTAGATTGGTATGTCTTCTTTCCCATGTTTTAGACATGGCAGTCAAAAGCGTTCCCATTATTACCCTCATTCGAGATAAAATGCTAACTTTGTGCTTAGATTGTCATCCAGGTTGCCAGCACCAACAAGTTGATAAGCACCAATACTCCTCCTGCTGTCTTCAAAGTCTGCAAGGCATCACGGGAGGTTGCGCTCGGTCAACTCACATCATACATACCATTGAGCGGGGGAGCAAGACTTCACTTCGATAGCAACCAGGACCGGATTTTGATCGACCCACTCACCGCCGGTATATCTCAATTTCCTGTTCTTCCGATCCTCGAGAATATCATCCGCCTCAACCCTCGATTCACCAGCATCTTCAAGGATGTCAAGAACCTCTCAATCCCTGCCGGTACCTTTGCTCTTCTGGTCGATCGATTCGCCTACTTGCAACAGTTCCCTTCCCTAGAGACCCTGGTGTTCATTATGATGGAAAGTGATATGACCATCTCAGCTATGGCAAAGCATCCCGAGTCATGGCCAGTTATGGAGGTAAGCCCACTTTCTCGGAGAATGTCCCAGGAGCTGCGGGACATTAAGAAACGGGAGTACTAACACTGAGGTCTTGGTTATAGGATATCACAGCTGGATGCAAGGACAAATTTGTAGACAGAATGGCCGTGTCAAATGTACAGCCAATCCTGGATTGGTACCGCCACTACTTCGGCCGTTCTCTTCAGGTTGTCTTCTCTGGTCGCAGACGTGGTTAAGAGCAAAATGTTCCAGCTTTGGAGGGACTTTTTCAGAGTGGGGCATGAGATATGGGACATGGTGGCGCTGCACTCTCGAGAATGAAACCTTGCGGACTTCCCTCATATGGGCTCACGTGATCATGTCAGGTACCTAGTTTGTGAGTTCAATTCAGCTCACAATCTCACAGAAGCCCTGGGATATTTAAGATCATTGAGTCCTTTTCTGTGCTTACCACTACACCAGCGAGCCGCAGATACAGACCAATCGCTAAGATGTGCTTCAACCCTCAATTGCTAAGCAGAACCCCGCTTTAACGCCACATCCAATCACGATTGTCGATTCAGACTTAAGCTTATGCAAGAGCAATGATATATTCCTAAGCCTGACATCTTTTGAGATACAAATGCTGCACACATCTCGCTCTGTTGTCTATTGCTGTCGTGCTTCTCAGTGGAAATTGATCCCTCCTCACTTGCGACTGATATCGAGAACATTTGGAACGCAACCTTTTAGCACCATGGCAGCAAAAACAGAGGACAAGAAGCCTGATATCATGGACGTACCAACTAAGAATGGGACATTTGATCGCCAGATTTCGTCGTTCAGATCATGGATTTCGTCCAAACCAGGAGCCGAGTTTCCTCCCGAGAAGGATCGCTATGTAAGTACTCCTCCAATTCTATGCCAGAAGCGAGACCTAACATTGAACAGGTTCTGTACATCAATTATGGCTGTCCGTGGGCTAGTCGTGCAAATTTAGTCAGAACTCTGAAAGGACTAGAGGGCGTCATTCAAATGGTCTCCACTGACTGGGAACTTTTCCAAGAAGGCTGGTCAGCCACACCAATTTACCCATCACAACATCTCACTGATACAACTCCAGGTCATTCACAGGCCGCGATGGTACCGATCCAGTTGATCCTCTCTATGGCTTCACCCGCCTCTCCCAACTCTATTTCAAAGCCGCTCCAAATTACAGCGCTCGGTACACGGTCCCCGTACTCTGGGACAAGAAGAAAGAGACCATGGTATCCAACGAGTCCTCAGAAATCATCCGCATGCTCTACTCCGAATTCGACTCTCTCCTTCCCGAATCCCTACGAGAGAGCTCCAAACCAAATGGCGGCCTCCTTCCCCCTTCTCTCCTCAAAGAAATCGATGAAATGAACGAATGGGTCTACAACGACATCAACAACGGCGTCTACAAAACCGGATTCGCCGTCACGCAAGAAGCATACGAGACCGCCGTCACCACTCTCTTCAAATCGCTCGATCGTGTCGAAGCACATTTGAAAGATTCGAAATGGAAAGGCCCGTATTTGTTCGGGAAAGAAATTACGGAAGCGGATATTAGGTTGTATCCCACGATTGCGAGGTTTGATGTGGCGTATCATACGTTGTTTATGTGTAATTTGAAGATGATTAGACATGAATATCCCGAGATTCAGAGGTGGTATGAGAGGTTGTATTGGGATGAGAGTGAGAGGACGAGGGGCGCGTTTAAGAAGAGTACGCATTTTGATGCGATTAAGAAGGGGTATACGAAGGCGAGTAGGAGGAATATAGTACCGCTGGGACCAGAAATCGAGATGCTGCCGTTGAGCACCTGATGGTCAGAGGGTAAAGGAAGAGAAGAAAAGATTTGTGGGCAGCAAGGCTATAACAATGTCTGCACTAAGCTTTCAATGGAAGACCCTTTGGCATTAAAAGCGAAACCCAGCGAGACATGTATCAAATCAAACATTTGAGAAGAACTGTGTCACCCAACTCCTGGAAGCATATTCATGCGTCAAATAAGCATGCGAGAGCAGAATGCAGCTTCATGAGGCAAATGCAAGACAAATATGGCATGAAAATCATGGTAATCATTCATCTACCTCTATATGAGTGGAGGATCTCAAGAACTAGCTCAAGGCATCAAGCAAATCATCGCAAGTCTATGTCCGCCATTTTCGCCATATCCATCATACGTAGCCAACCATTTAGAGCTTGGCAAGAACAGCCTCGGCACTGCTGACTGAAACTTCGCGTCCTGGCTCCTTCTCAGCGTATGTGATCTTTCCGTTGTCGATGATCAAGGCATATCGTGCGGTTCGCTCGCCCATGGTCCAGCCGAGTTTCTTGGAAAATTCTGTTCCGACGTCTGAGAGAAAGAGCTATTGCAGATTTGCATTAGCTATTGTCCGCATGCAAGAATGTTTGCAGGGGGTATGGGCTCGAAATTGGGTATGGGCAAAGGAACAGGAGAATCGGAACCGTCAAGTCGAGGGCATGTTTTGACCAGCCCCTACTCCACGACACTTCGCTTCCTCTATTCCCACCCTTCCACTATCACGCCATGTTCGAGGAATATTCGGGTTTGGGAGGAACGTACAATGTCATCATTCTTGATATTGTTGGCCTTGCCCCACGCACTCATAACCCACGCATCGTTGAAAGCAATAACAGCCACAACATCAACACCCTTGCCCTTCAATGCGGAGATGTTCTCGATGTATCCGGGGAGGTGCTTTGCGGAACAGCCTGGGGTGAAAGCACCAGGGACGGAGAAGAGGACGACCTTCTTGTTGACCCATTCTGTTTGGTACAGGTTAGCATCAAGATCGTGCAATTAGACAAAACAAGGTAAACGCGGTTCTCTCCCCACATCCGACTCTCGAAAATTTGGCGTTTCACAGCCTCAACCCCGCCAGTTCCGCCAACTCTTCTACCAGTACAACCTCTAACAACCCTTCAATCCTCCACCACCTGCCATCAATGATGCAATGCGGTGAGTAAGCCGCAGACGGGAAGATGGTATGAACGCTGATAGGCAGAAGAAACAGAAGAGATGCAAGCTGACGAACCTTTGCTAGCATCATAGTTGATTGGAATACCGCACGAGGTGATATCGCCGTTCTCGGGAGTGTAGGGAACATAGCTGAATGTTACCCCGCTTGGGAAGCTGTCGCCGACCTTGAGATCTGCCATGATTGCTGCTTTCTCGTCGGTTTGGGATTGGTAGGTTGATGGAGTGGCAGATTGATCACTGGAGAAGATCTCGAGAATGTGTTCTATTGATGGTGAGTTATCGTTGAAGCTTTGAGGACCCTGAAGCTTTAAGAGCTCGCTAAGTGGGGTCAAGTCCTAGGCACTTCCGTTGGCTGTTCCTGACTAAACCAAAGCACCCGAGGCTTCAACGATATCCCACTCAAAGACAATTAAACATTCCGCAATACATGGGGCATTGTATCGTCATTGGCCAACTCGCTATTCCGCTATGCACTCCTCCATGCAGAGGGTTGTATTACATGGAAGTATTTGACATCTTGAGACATTGTACGGACATTTAGCGAGATCCGCTCCCTGAAGAGGCCATCGCTGAGCAATACCATTCCCCGCTATGGCGTCATTAATCATTTGGCTGACTACAATCGCAATTCTAGAACGTCCAGAATCCCATGAAAGTCAGCAGCACGTGATCGGGATACTTTCTCGGGCTTTGTGGCCGCCTAAACTGCCGCTGCACTCCGCTTACCGACATATCGCGATCCTATCGAGCAGAAAACCCATAACCCGATGCTAGATTACTTTACAAGCACAGAAGCCGCGGAGAAACTTCTTCGCTAAACATCGCCTACCTCGTTCCGACTCGACAAGGTCACTCAAAAGGCGCGCGACTTTCAACGTTGGGGATTTCTCGATGTATCGGTATTGCTCTCATCGACGAAGCTCCTCCAATGCTGTATAAAAGAGCATTCTCAACTCCTTTCGCTGTCTCGTCAGCTTTCAAATCTCGAGCAACACAAGTTCAACGACAAGTTACTCTCAACCAACTCAGACACATGGCATCAACACAAGCAAACGCGGGGAAACCTCCTTTCCCACCCTTCACACTCGAGACGGCCAAGATCAAGGTCAAGGCTGCTCAGGACTTGTGGAACACCAAGAACCCTCAGATAGTCAAGAACGGATACACACCTGATTCTGTCTGGCGGAATCGAGATACCTTCATCAAGGGTACAGATGAGATTGTGGATTTCTTGAGCAAGAAGTGGGCGGTAGAGAATGGGTATCGACTTAGGAAAGAATTGTTCGCCTTTACAGAAAACAAAGTACGTCAATCCGATTTAATCGACCCATTATACGGGTGCTGACCATGACTTCAGATTGCCGTCCAGTTCTGGTATGAGTTTCATGATGCCGCTGGTCAGTGGTGGAGATGTTATGGCCTTGAAGACTGGACTTTCGCCGAAGATGGCCGCATGAGGAAAAGACAGATGAGCGGCAACGACGTCAAGATTGCCGATGATGAAAGATGGTTCAAAGATGGTATTGACGTAAACACTGTTGAGATCTCTGAGAAACATGTAACCTGCCCTTTCTTTCCCCGCTCGACTCTAGTCCTTTTCAGAAAGCACATTGCTAACTTATTGTAGTGGTGAGATCAACGCGGGAGCTCAAATGAAACGTTGCTTGGATGGTCGCCATTCATCGTGACTCCGTTCTCATGATTGTGTTATGGAAGGTTGGGAGGAGTACAAAACGGAAGCGCCAGTACAAAAGTAATAAATCCGGGTCGGACAACGTCCAATGTTCATCTCACAGCCGTTTCTCCTCATGGTTTCCACGAGACTGCTCGATCACCACTCATCAGCTGCACGAACAGCTACACCACTCGGTCCACTCAGCATGCGAACAATATTTGCTAGACTACCGACAGAACTTGACTTCAAGTGAGTCTTTTACGCTAATAACATATCTCATTGAGGATCTTCGGCTAGCCAAGAACCTCAACTGATTCGTAGGTTGCATTACAGTTTTTTGAATGTCTTTGCCTGCTTAACACGACGGCCAAAGCCTTCTCGACCCACATCGTCTTATTGAAAGACTGACGATTTTCAAGGGAGAGAGTTGGTCATCCTGATGAGCTATGCACAACAGATGTTCTAGTGCCGTCAAACGACCTGCAAGGACCCGAACCCGGATGCTACCTTCGCTTGACCGAGCATGGATCGACAGTTCGTGCAACCAGTCGTGATCAGGGCCATCCATTCCCGGGCTTCTAGTCTCGAAGAGCTTGAAGTTGTTTCCCACGATACAGGAGCACTTCGGTGCTTTCTCGGGGCTGGAAGCGACTGTCAATCTGTGACAGAGCTGCCCTGGCTGGTACAACTAACCCGCTATCCAAAGTGGTTTGAGGATATTGCAACACTTTCAAAGTATCTGTTCCAGATGTGTTACCAAGGTGACTATCTTCTCGAAACCATGATCTGTTTCCTGATCTGGGACCACTTCATTCCAATCGTTGATGGACGTGGTTCGAAGCCTCCTGCACGAGGCAGCCATGGCTACCCCCAGCCAGTCTCGCACAAGATATAACAGCTGTATAACATCCATAAGCTCCCTATTCCAAGTATTTCTCAACGAACTGGGTGTAGTCGCCGCTTGGGATTACAAAGTTGTCTCGGAACGACACTTCCAAACATGTTGGGAATCTGACTGTCCTCCTGGGCGTCCGAGACAGCGAAATCAAGCCTCAGTCTATCACGACTTTCACCACGAAGACGTCAACGGCAGCTGATCTAGCATGCTATTGAGTCCCCGAATGCCCTCGACGACCAGACTCAGGGGTATAAACCTCGAATAGGAAATGCACGCGAGGTGTCTTACGCGATGCCTATTCCGGTATCGCGGGCTTTTGACGGAGGTCGTGACTTCTTACGTCCAGCCTCTTCGTTTCTTTATTCGTATTCCTTCCAGGATGCTTCATCCCTCCCCCACATAGACAAACGTCTTTGGGGCTACAGGCTCGGAGTGCAGACAACAACGCGGCGACGGCATGAGGTCGAGTGATCTCCGCGAGCTTGATCTTTCGTGTTTTCTTCGGCAGTGAGGTTCGTCGTGACGCACTCGACCTTGGGATGAACAGGCTTGGTCTGCCATCAATGCATGCGACCGAATCCCTAGTTTCTCGTGGTTGTCAGTTGAGATGAGCATAGTGCCACTGAGCGCCACCCGGGGACAAGATGTGATGACCACCAGGGCTGTGTGAGGGTGTTACCCAGAGCCCGGCATTGCGCCGGCATGGCAAGCATGCATTATGATCGCGTTTCCGGCAAGTATGAGACGTTCTCGAATGTTTTCTCCAAGTCGTTGAAGCTTTTGATTTTGTTGTTCAAGTATCATGGTCGAGTTGGAGGTGCCAAATATTTCGGCGCTAAGCAATGGACTCGAACGATGGCCGAGCCGACGAGGCTCAGGTCAACCTCCAAAAAGCATACGAAATCATTTCGCTCTATCGAGATCGTGCGCTTCATCCACCAGCTTACTTCGCATATCCTGATTTCGACGTTTTCGAATTCTTCGAGAAGTTTCCCAGACATTGCTGGCATCCAGATTTACAAAGTCCCACCGTGTCAAGTAATCTTACAATGACTTCCACGAGCTTTGTTGAACCTTCATTCTTTCGAACACTCCTCAATGTCATTACCTTTCGCCGCCCAGAGAAGCTCCCTTCAGCTGCCGCTCTCCAAATTATTCGAGGCCAAGCTATCACTTCGAAGTCTGTTCCAGAAGAGATCTCCTTCGATACAATGATGTCAGGAGGAACCTTACCAGTAAGTTTCTCTTGGATGATAATCCTCTGTAATGCCCTATTCGAATGTGCCAAATCTCAAGGGATATTCAGAATGTTTGCTTCCTCAGCTGATATACGTCTTAGCCAATTACTAAGGCCGAGTTCAAGACCTATCTGAGCTCCATCAACGATTCCGAGTACGTCGATTTCCTAGAATGTCTGGAACATTATGCAAAGCTTTTCGAAGCCTTCGACGGTAAATATAAGTCAGCTCTAAGCGCACCATTCACCAAGGAAGACGAGGACATCACGAGAGCCGCTGTAGCTGCTGCCGTACGTGCTTCCCGAGCTGCACTTGCCAATGTCCCCATCACGTTGGGACATTCTGGTCCAATCACGCCTGCCCATAAGCCGGCTCCTATGGTCCCTAATCTTCCTGGGACAGTGGCTTCCTCTTCCACAGTTGTGCAGCGGTTGTCTGAGGAGGCCAACTGGATCAAGGACACTTTCATTGTCCAGCACGCTCCGGAACAATTGAATCTCGACCATCGGACCAGAGAGATCATCCTCTACGCTCTCAAACGCTCTAATCACCCAACTGCTTTTGGTCTTGCAGTAGAGTGCGCCAAAGCAAACCTCCGCCGCCACTACGCCGAATTTCTCAAGGTGTCCGCCCCTACCACCAACACCACCCGTATCATCATGGCCTACCTGATCTCAATGTCCCTCCTTGTCTCGGGCATTGGATTCAGCTTCTTCGTGATCTTCAGTAAGCAAAGTCGGTTCTGGCGCCTGCTTTCTTTCCCTCTGGTCTCTCTGGGTATTGCCCTTCTCTATGCCACACAATGTCGACTCTCCGTTGTCCTATACCCTCTGGGACATTATCAAATCAAACCATGGGACATTGAGCTCAACTGTCTCAGCCCAGAGCGATTGTCCAGCATCCACCCGGACAACTTCCTAGCTGGAGAAGTTGATCCCGAGTCACGTGAATGGGTTCAGCGCTACAACCGTCGCTTCCTAATCCGCAAGACTTTCGACAAGGAAGGACCGATCCAAGATGCGCAGCTTAGGTACGGGGAATTGATGCTGGTTGGACAGGCTTTGTGGGCTGGGACATTAATTGGATTGGTTTTGGTGGGTGGGCTACTTGGAGTGCCACCTCAGGATATGTGGTAAATGGAGATTTTGGGGAGAAACGCTTGTACAAGATATTGGGATTGTGTGCTGAAACATTGTAGAATGATACCCCTACTGCTTTGAGAATTGATGCATTGTTTCTGTCTTTGGTTTGCACTTTTCGATGTCCCGAGGTGTTGGGAGGTTCAAAGGTGATGTTCTTTATCGAGTTTGACTAATGATTGCAGATATCTAGCTGGACAAGCACTTGACTTGAAGCCTGCGGTTCGATTGTCCCGGGGTCACGAAGACATTTGTTATTGAGATTCCTAAGAAGAAATTGGGGAGGCTTTTCCAGATCTTCCAATTTGGTTTGCAAGGCACAAAGCATCATCCAGTTTAAAGAACAACTTACTGCCGACGTTATGGGAAGCACATGTGCTCTCTTGGGTATAGATAACAACCTCAAAGCGTGGTTAGATAGACACCTGTCCTGAAGAAAGGCAAGTTCTGCGGTCATGTGTCCTCTGCTTGCGAAAAGTTGCTAGCATGTCTGCATAACACTGCTACATTCTAGACCACTTATGAATAGCAAATCCCAAAGAAGCATACCAATGTTGACGAGGACCAGAGCCTATAAGCTTAAATATTAAATTGTGATGCATTTAATGACGCAAAAGTGATTGGAGTGGTCACATTCACTACCTCGTTGACCTTTGGGGTTTCTTCGCTTCAGTTATTGTGGGACCAAAGCTAAGCGAGGAGATTTCAGGAGAGTGCTTTCGTCAGAGCGATGGTCACACCTGCTGGAAGGCTGTTGATTTCTTTTTCAATATATCACTGATTAAATCGCAAAACCGAGAGATCATAATTTCGGTGAATCTCTTCCATTGAACGATCGACTGCCTTGAGGTGCAGGAGCACCCCAGGATTCTTCGAAGAGAAGACCAAACACTTCCCCAGACCCATGCCAGTATTCTGTGGATTGATGATTGCCAGCATTCTACCTCAGTTGAGCCTCCGTCAGTACACGACACAATTTCTGGTAAAACGAATATGTAATACCACCAGTACCTGGATCACTTCCGGAACCGCCTACTTCTCGAGTGACTGCCTGGCGTCGAGATTGATCAAGACCAAGCTTCCATCAACCAATCCATTGTCTAAACCAATATTGAGCTCACCAACCCCATACTATCTTCCTATCTCTTCCCTTCTTGACGCTATAGACTCTCTAGAACTCTGGTATCTTCCAATCAGGACAGCGACGATCTTTGCACCATTGAAAGGCGTTAATGGCAATTTGCTCAAGTCCTTGTGTCATACCCTCTTCCTTCTTCCAGCCCTCAACGGAGTCTATGTTTGCCGCCATAACATCTTCCAGATTCTCGAAGCGGTATTCGGCTTTCCTATTCACGTACTTCCGAGTCTTCAAACGGGAGCTTTGTACAACTAGTAGCGTTTTAAGGTCGTTGAATCGAGAGAACAATGTCGCCGTCTTCCAGGGAAAGCCTATTTGGAGTTGCCCGTGAGGAATCGCCAAGGTCTTAACTTCAGAGAATCGCTGACGTGACCTCGAATCACTTTCTGAGTTGGTGATCGAATCGTAAAGTTTGTCCTGAGCCTAATAACTTTGGTGGCACAAGAAGATTGTCTCATGATCACTATTGAAGAACAATTTATGGGTATCTTGGAGAAGAATGCTTGCTCTGTGCGTCTCTAGGAAAGCTTGTCGTGAAGCGTGGCAGGCTTGAAGGAGACCGGAAGACCATCCACGGACGCTGAAAGTCAACTCGCCGAGACCGTGAGGGCTGGGCCGTTCTCTCTCTGTACCGACTCGTACTCGGATGATTCGATGCGTAGGAACTTCTGCAAGATTCCAGACCTTCAACTTTAGCTCTTCTGGTAGCTTGGGGAAGAGTGTGAAGGTGACGCTGTCCTCTGCTTTTGCCACTGTTTCGACGGACGTGGCCTCTTCAGTAGACGTGACTTTTTTGGTGGACGTAGTATTCTCAACGGGCATGGCTTTGTGAATCGGAGTGGTGGCTTTGATGGGCTTGAAGTTATCGGCGGCGGTGGGATTGGACGTGGCGTCTTGGGTGGATGGTGTGCTCTCGATGAGCGCGGTGCCTTCCATCGTCATAGTTTCCTCGAGTGACTTTTTTCTCTCTTCGACGGTCATGGTTTTTTGGTTGATTGGATGTGTTTTCGATAGAAATTGTGTCTTGCGGAAGAGGTTTTGTCGTGCGAAAGCAACCTTTTGTGGGTGGAGGAAAGGTGACAATCTAAAAAGGCCCGACAGCCTCCAACCGGTAAATTCACTTTGAAAGAGTATTTTTTTTCCTACGCATTGTCTAAACGAAATGAGAGAAATACAATGTTTCAGAACCCAAAGTACTTTGTAACAAGGTTGGAGAAGACGACGGCGTGAGGGTTTGCTCTACTTCCTCAAGCCCCCAGACAGATGGCTAATGGCTTAATCCGAAGATCGCTTTCTAATGTCCTGTGCTACTTGGGGCTCTGGTGTGCCGCTTTTTCGTCTCACTGCGAACCTCGCTTTAGAGTATGGATTCACTCTCATGTTATATTTTCTAGGCCTTCACCATCGGGTCAGCGGACATTTTCACAATACGCATTTCAGCTAAACGTTAAGAGAGCGAACAGGTGAAGATGTGATTGAGATGTGACTTTCATTGCTGACCAAAGTTCTTGTGTTCGACATCCGTCTCCCAAAGTCTCTGCATTATGTTCCCTATCATTTTGTGGCCCATGTTCTCTAGACCATTCATTTTGGAGACACAACCCCTCTTGAGACCAGTCCCTACAACAAAGAAACGTTCTTGCCATAGCCACTACCTGAGCTACTGTTGCTTGCAATAAGTCAAGAACACTCGTCGTATATTGGGAATTGTTTGGCCTGGTCGACAAACTTGGTGGTAGGTTTCCAGCGCTCGGGTAGCATCGCGGATTCTTAACTGTTCTACGCGCTTGTGCTCCTGCCATTCCTCAACTGTTGTGATATATGGTCCTTGAGCTCCCTCCCTATAGATAGATCAGTATGAGATTTGAAGAAAGACCTGGGAGTCGATGAGCTGAGGAGCCGAGCTTGTAGTACTTGTGTAGAGTTCGGCTTTGAACATATCTTCAAATAAAGGGAAGAATTTCCATACATGGTCGAGAAACAGATTCTGCTGCCGTTTGTGGCGTAACGCGGTTCAATCCTCGGACGTATACGGGAGACTACGAGCAATGTCTCGAGACCATCGAATTGGGCGACATATCTAGCTCGTACCATTCGACTCAGTTTCATGAATTCCCGTGCCTGAAGAGCCAACGTCTTGACAGAAGCAAATCTGTGCATACAGCTGAGCTTGATGTTAGGCACCCTTCCCATCTTCAAGAGGCTTGACATTTCGGCTATCTTCGATTCTGTTCCGAACGCCAAGTATATAATATCCTGACTAGGGTCAAAGAACAGTCTCTGTTTGCCTTGCAGTGGGATGCTCGAATTATGTGTTTCCATCAAGACCTGCCGTGATGTATGGCAAGCTCGGAGGAGGCCACTAGGGGCGAGTTTGACGACATGGAAGGTCAATTCGCGGCGATCGGATTTGGAGTCCTCGAGTTGGTCTGGGGGTAAACTGCCAGGAACCTTCTTCGTTGGGCGCATTGTTATTTTGATGACAGTAGGACTAGGTATCGCAAACTTCCATATCTTCAACTGAATCTCTGTTGGTAGCTTAGGGAGAAGCTTGAACGTCTGGAAGGTGTCTGAGATTTTCCCGTTGGTAGGAAATTGAGGCGCGACTGGGGCTGCGATTAATTCCTTCTGTAATTGAATTTCGAATGCTGTCAGCATCTCCAGAGAATGTGTGAAGTTGCGCGAAGCTTCTGGGATCTCCATGTTTGTAGAATCCTGGCGTGTGGATGAGCTCATTATTGCTTCCTTCTTTGGACAGGCGGCAAGATCTTCCATATCGCATTTTCGAGGGGATTGAGTTCCGTGCACTAGATCCAGATTGTTTCTGAAGCGGTAATCTCGAGGAAGAGGTTTGCGCTTGAGGATAGCTGTAGTTGAGGACAGTTATTCGGTGAAGTTGGAAGGTTCCAAAATTGTAAGATTCAACAGGTGAATGGACTTAGATATCGCGCGCTAATCAAAGCTCAGCCGCAAAGCGGCCAATGTTTGTGCCTTTTTCGGAGCCTTGAGTGAGCGATATGCTAGCCTATTAAGGATCGAAGAAGTAAAGAGCTACTGACTGTGAAAGCGATAGGGTCTTGCACCAATTTATAGCGGATGCGCACGACTTGATAATGCAACCTGGTCTCTCAAACCAAATATAATCATGCCTCAACTCCAGAACAGGCCCATTCTTCCGCATCATCATTCCGTTGCCAGCCCTTCAACGTGTCTCGGACGTTGTTCTTGACCTCTTTTCTTTTCCTCAACAAGTCTCCGCTCTTCACCTCAGCGTACCTATCCACCTTCAAAGAACGTAAGATTGCTGGCGAGCTTGAGCACAAGGCATCAGCGATACTGACGGCTAGCAACCAAGTCCGCCGCTTGCAAACTGAACTTGCACCTTTGATAGAGAATTGCTTTCGCCCTTGCTGTGTGCCTCCAATGATAGTTTCACTGGTTCTAGGAGTCCATAAACTGGCGATGTTGGAAGGAACCAAAACCTCTCGAGGTCCAAGAGGTTGGCGTCTACTGTGAATGAACTCTCGAGATGTAGTGTGGATCGTGAATGGTTTGAAGGAATAGCCATCGCCCCAATTTCTGCCATCAAGTGGAGCCAGTCTGCCACTTGAAGAGAACGCTCGTGTGCACGCTACCTGCGAGTATTGTGGCTCTGGCAGAGTGAGACTCTGAATATAACAGTTTTGAGGGGAGATGAGTAGTGATGCGATGGAGGACAGCAGAGAAGTAGCTTGCTTCGCAGATATTTTGTCTGAGCAAGATTTCGAGAGGGTTGGCGGGGCATCGGGACGAGATGGTTTGCGTCGAACAGCACCAAGGGCTGAGAAATACCCTCTTCCATGGAGAGCAGGCATATCCGTGTTTGTTTTCGGTAATGGAGATGGCTCTTGCCAAGGGGTTGAGTCTTCTTGCGCTGCTATTGTTATTTCCATGCTCGCGTCGCCACCTATCAAACAAATTAGGACGATTCTAAACAAGTGATGGGTTGAGGGTTGTACAAGGAGCTTCAGAACAGTACATGTGAAGACTTATGTCATCTTGCAGAGCAAAGGGTTGAAAATGTGTTTTGGTTCGCTCTTCAGGACCTCTGAATCGAACATATTCCGAGAAAGCTTTTCGAGACATGGCTAGATCAAGACATTCCTCAAGTAAAAATCGATTGAGAGAGCGAATTGCAAGAATTTCAGCATGCCAGTCATGAACAACTATGCCTTGGGCCTTAGGAACTTTGTCTCGTGAAAGACATTTCATGCCCGTGCTATTGAATATGAGCAAGACCTCCAGAAAAAAGGACATTCAAAACGTACGCAGATGCTATGCAAGTGATCTTGTCATTTTCTGAGCGAAGTGTTAGACGCATGAGCTACAATAGCCAATAGGCAACCTAACTTTGGGCTACAATGCCACTCAATGGTACCCATTCACGTGGCCTCTCTTTTTCGTGGGATTTTCCATCTTTCTGTGCACTCCTATCAAGAGGCTTTCTCTTTCTTTCCCAAGTATTGAAGTTATCCAAGACCGCTTTAGCAATAACATCACCAGTGTCCATATTTGCTCGTGAGAGATGTAGTTCAGAGAAGGCTGAACCGAAAGAAAGGAGGCTGGCTTATCTCCGACGCTAGTCGGGCCGAGACGTCATGACTTCCCGTAGTTCCAGCCTTGTCATCCGAATGATCCTGCAAGGAAACGACAATGAGACATTTGCTTCATCGTGACTGCCTTTGCTGCAGCATTCCTAGTAGTTCCAGTTGCACAGCATGAACCCGTTAAGTAAGTTTACATGTACATCCACCAATTTCTGCCAGATCACCAATTAACCATGTTCTCCAACCTGCTAGTATCCAAAGCTCGACGGGTGGGTATTCCTCTCAAATGCGCCGGAATCACAGCACAAGCAGAAACTGACATGCCCGCAGCCAAAATTCGAAATTGTCCTCAGGGTATGGTGCGTTTGCGCCTCCGCATCTGCCGATGCTGACCGAAGCAGATACTTGACCTCAACAACATCCCTTTGGTGACTGGGACATCCTATGTAAAATGGCACCTCCCACACTCCACATCCGCCGAACATCGAGGACGAACCGAACGTTCAGCTATAATCGAACATAAGGTCTCCTGGGGTTATGAGAAAACGATTCCTATACGGCTCACGATCGATAAATCGAACAAGCTACAAGAATGTATGATCAATTTTGAGGTCGTGCAAGATTACAGCTCCGGAGCGAGGGGCGAGAAGATCACGCTGGGCTACATCAGCCTAAATCTTTCAGAATATGTCGAGGAAAGTGAGATGGGTGCTGATGGGGAGGAAGGCGTTACGAGGAGATATCTGATGCAGGACAGCAAGATCAATAGCACGTTGAAGATCAGCATTCTTATGAAGCAGCTGGATGGAGAGAGAAATTACATTGCGCCTCCGCTGAAGACAGCACCCGTATTCGGTGGAATTGCAGGCATAATGGCAGGAGAGCAAGCAGAGCAAGACGATGTTGGACGTCAGTGTATTATCACTGCCTCCTCATTAAGAACGATTCTAACTTCCGCCAGATATGCCTTCCATAAGCAAATCGCGGGATCATGGCGAACTCCAAGATATGTATCGAAGGGCATTGGCAGCGAAGTGGTCAGCACACCATCACGAGTTAGCTGCCGACCAGTGTATCGAGGACATCTTCAATGGAGGAAGTGGCTGGAAGGACGAACATATGGGTGGCATACCTAAAATTTCTCATGAGGACAATGATGAACATCGACATCGAAACCATCACCACAGGACACCTTCTGGCTCAAGTATAAAGAGCTCACAATCTCAGAACACGATTACTGGCAAGACTGTGAGGATAGGACACAAACATTCACGAAGTCATGAAACGATGGGTCCTCCTCCTACGGATAGTCCAGAGAATGGCTCTGAAGGCTCTTCAGAGAGAGGAAGGTCTGGATTTAGGAGACCACATGAGGTAGATGAGTTTGATATTCGGGAAGATCTCATGGCTTGGAGGCTACCGGATCAGGTGTTCTGAGGGATGGTATAATATGGGATATGGGTTGTGGGGAGCAATGTAGGATTATTTCGGAGGCGTTTGGTAGGCTCTAGCTTTCTTCCAAAGCGATATTATCCTGGACGAGCAAGTCCAACTTGACTCTTCTTGTTTGCGCGATGTGTTACGCAGAGGATCAAGAACTGGTCGCTGCTGCCGTACTTCGTACTGCTCCGAAGCTTGCTCCGTCCTTTGACCATGACCAGACCGCACGCCGTTGAATGCTGTGCCAACAATAAACTCTTCAAATAACATCCCCCTCTCCTTCTAATATCCTGGCAGTAACGATCTTCACCTCCTCCACCGGTCTATCCTCCGCCCCCGTCCTAACCAAACCCATCCTCTTCACCACACCCATCCCTCTCGTCACCCGTCCAAAAATTGTGTGCTTCCCATCCAACCACGGCGTCGGCGCCAACGTAATAAAGAACTGACTCCCGTTTGTATTCGGTCCACTATTCGCCATGCTCAATATGCCAGCTCCAGTATGCTTTAATGAAGGCGAGATCTCGTCTTCGAATTTCTCGCCGTAGATGGATGTTCCGCCTCTACCGGTGCCGGTTGGATCGCCTGTTTGGAGCATGAAGTTTGGGATTATTCGGTGGAAGAGGATGTCGCTGTAGTATCCGCGTTGGACGAGGGTGCTGAAGTTTTTGCAGGTCTGTTGGTGGGGTTAGCGGGGTTGGGAGGGGTGGAAGGGGAGAGGAAAAGTACCTTGGGAGCGTGGTCGTGGTAGAGCTCTACTGTTATGACACCCTATATGCAGTGTTAGAGCTGAAAGGAGGAGAGTAATTGAATTTCAATACCATCGTGGTCTCCAATGCAATGCTCGTCGTCATCTTGAAAATTGGCTTTGCGCCGGACGAGATCAAGAAAAATTGTGACAGATTCCGGTACTCAAAGTAGATTCTCTAGTTTTGCCTGAAGCTGGTGCGTCGAACGGGAAGTTGTTTGGGTTCTCATGCGTAAGTTAAGATGTTATTTTGAAGTTCAAAGTTTGTTGATGTTTTCTAGAAGTTCTTCGGAAGCGCAAGGCTGAGAAAAGCTGGCCTTGCGTGCCCTTTCCTTGGCGTCTTTCTGCCTTGTTTTCGACGAGCTATTTGACAACAAAACACGTCAACTTTTCATACACTTCGGTTCGACAATTCGACTGGAGTCATTACATTCATTGCAGAGGTATTCGACTCAGCACTTCCCATGGGCTATTGATGACCCTTGGTTCACCAGAGAACCTATCCTCGCCTCAGATTATCAGGCTGAACCGAGTGTTCACTCCACACATCGCAACCATGAACGACTCAGCAGCAATGGGAACTCTCTTGAGCTTCTTCCGGATCCTCGAAGATGGCGACAGTCCAGCTCTCCAGTTCATCGGTAGATGGGCCTACAAGATCTACGAAAAACGGCAAACGGTGGAGGAGTATATGATGTATATACATCTTATTCTCGCAGCTGTATTTCCAATATTCATTGCGGCGCACTCTTCATTACAACAGCCGCCTTCTGCTGCAAAGCCTATCAGTGATGAGACAGAAGAGGAGGATGATGAGATAAATGTCCAGCCTATGGTTGAGGGTCTTACTCCTTCAGATGCTATTATGTTCCCTGTTACGGCTGCATTTGTGCTTGGAGGACTTTACCTCTTCATCAAATGGATGGGTAATGCGGACCTTCTCAACAAAATTATGACAGTCTACTTCTCTGGTAAGTCATTTCTTGCGTCACGTGTTACTGAGAGTGGCTCCATGTGCTACCTAGCTGCCTGCCGAAGCTTCAAGAGATCAGCGGCTAACATTTCCTGTGTAGTGTTGGGAGTATTTGGTATTGCTAAGCTCTCGAAGGACGGTCTCGACGTGGTAACGACGTTTGTCTTCCCAGACTCTTGGTCGAACGGAGCAGAGACATTCTATGTCAACTCAGACATCTCTCGACAGCTCACGGCCAAATTTGACAAATCCAGAATCAACGTCAGTGATGAGATCGTTGTGGATAAGACCAACCCTCTCCCAGGATACTTGTCTACTATCACATTCTCTCCACGCATTACGAAGGCGTTGTGGTCCTTTCGAGCCTCCTTTAAGAAGCACTGGCTCTTGCGTTGTTATATCCATGGTCAGAAACCCCTTGTCAATTCAAACATCGTCGAATTATGCGTTTCTACTATTTGTCTTTGCTATACTTTACCACGAAAACTATGTCGCTGGCTAGGATAGATGCTAACATCGATCAGGTGTATGCAATGCCAAGTCAAAGCTTCACCTAAATGATATGATCGGTTTCGTCTTTGGCGTTGTAGCGGTGACCTACTATAATACCATTCGAAAGGCTTGGTGGGTCACAAATCTTATGGCCTTTGGTTTCTCCTACGGCTCTATGCAGATGATATCGCCCACCACCTTCACCACCGGATCCATGGTTCTCGGAGGGCTTTTCATTTACGACGTTGTCATGGTATTCTATACTCCAATGATGGCAACTGTTGCCACATCTCTCGAAGTACCCATCAAACTAGTGTTCCCAGGTCCAAAGCGGGGAAGTATGCTTGGCCTCGGCGACGTGGTTTTGCCTGGCATGATGCTGGCGCTCGCTCTTCGATATGATTTGTATCTACATTATCTTCGGAAGCAACGAAACCCAACACTAGGGTTTGGCGACGCAAGCAAGATTGTCGCCAAGGAGCCATTCCTTAATCCCAAAGGACTGTGGGGAGATCGATTCTGGACTCGCAATGCTAAGAAAGCCGATTTTGGGTTGGCAGACGGTGCACGATTCCCGAAAGTGTACTTCAAGGCTGGTTTAGCTGGTTATGTGACTGGAATGATTGTCACACTATATGTGTGCCACGCGTGGCAACATGCCCAACCCGCTCTCCTTTACCTTGTTCCTGGAGTGTTAATTGCCTTTTGGGGCACTGCATACTTTAGAAATGAGGTGAAGTTGATGTGGGAGTACACCGAGGACGGAGTGTGGGGCTGGGATAACCAGAGTCGAGGCACTATTTGCCCGAATAAAGAGAGCAGCGATGACGAGAAAGAGAAGTCGTCTTCATACTTCGGCTCAGTAGCTGCACGAGCAAAAGACAAGGTAGAAGAGCAAGAGAAGGCCGCGAAGAAGGCAGCATCGGATCATGCGCAGCATCTGTTCTTGTTTTCGTTGTCGGAGCCTAAGCATGAAGCCTCTTTGAAGAAAGTCATCTAGAGAGTCTCCAGCGACTCATCTAGGGATGCTTGTATTTCGTGAGCGGAGTTTTGCTTGGCGTGCATATGGGGCATAGCATGGAAAACGGAAGGGAAAATGAGACATGATTATGTAAATTACTGTAGCAGAAAAGGAGCAGCACAGCGTAGCATCAATTGATGTTGCATTTCTCTTGCATTCATTATTTCTTGATCGTGAATTTTTGAGCCCCTACTCGTACCTCTAATTCTATTCGACTCCGTCTACCAATGCCCAATGATTTCCCATTCCTTTTCCATACCATTCTATGCCTCCAACGCCTTGGCTTTTTATTCAAGCACTTCCCTGGAAATCACTGCACCTAGCCCGGCTTTTGCCCAAATGTATCTGCAAATCAACTAGTTGATTGAAATGCAGCTGCGGGATAGACTCTCTTCTTCTTTTCCCGAACCGTCCTACTCTGCGAGCTACTCCTCGAGCTTGCAGCACTTCCCTCTTTTGACGCCAGCTGCGAAGCAGGCTTCAGAAGCGCATTACTCAACACATCTTCCGGCAAGTCATTCCATTCCCTCTCAGGCCCTTGTTCCTGGAACGACCTCGCGGATGGCGGAGGTCTCGGTCTCGTATCTGCACTCGGCGGAGCCGGACTGCTCGAGCTCGAAATTGGAGGGGTAGGCGCACTCTGACTATGCTGCAACGTCGGCGGAGCCGCTGTCTGCAAGTGATCGGTAGGAGTAAGTCGTCTCCTGAATAAATACGCCGTATCAGGCTTCAACCGTCGATAATACCCATTTATAACCGCTCCTTCTGGCTTAAATCCTCGCGCCGAATACCATTCTAGCCCCTCTTCGTTCTCGGTCCAAACGTGTGCGTATAAGCTCTCTATCCTGACTTGGTTCTGCGTTGTTGCTGCTGAGATGATGACATTCAGCGCGGCGGCTACAAGGCCTTTGCCTCGGTAGGGAGAGAGGATGGCGAGACTTTGGATGTAGATGTCGTAGCTGTTGGGGATGTATTTTGGGGATTCGGGGGTAGAGTCAGGGGATAGTGCGGGGTCAAGACGACAGACGATGCCGCCGATTACTTTTGTGTCGGTGTCTGTCCATGAGATGACGCGTGAGAAACTTGTTGGTGGGTCGGGAGAGAGGATCTTGTGGTAGAAGGAGTCGGGGTAGTTTATGGGGAGGAGGAGAGAGTTGATACGCCGCAGGGGTTGGACGTGGGATTTGGAAATGAGTGAGATGGATGCTTGGCTTGGGAGATTTGACTTGGAAGCCTTTGATGATATGCCTGAGGTAGGGACTGGTCCAGACGGCGTGGTAGCAGGTTCCAAGACGGGAAGGCCTGGTGGTGCCGTGTAACTTGGCTGTTGTCGAGGTTGGAAGAACGAGGTAATTGTTCGCGTCTTCGACGCTTTCGACGCGTTGGAAGTGGCATTGGCGTCCATCATTGTAGAGTTGAGGGTTACGACGTTGCAATGACAATACTTGCCAGAGATATAAACTCTCTGGCGGCGCCGCAGATTCCTCTCCTTGAATTCCAGAAATATAATGCACACCTGGCCTCGCGATGCACCCAATAGTGATATGACGACGAGTGTTGTTACCGAAACCCCTTTCAGCGCTCACCGCCCGCGAACTTTAGCGTGTTAGCGTGGCAGAACCAGCTCCGGGGCTTGACATTGTGAAGCTGCTCACTTGCAGTTTCACGATCCAGTCAAACAGTGAAAACTCAAGGACAATGCTAAGACGACCACAATGACTGAACGCTGACGGCCGAGGAGCATAAAAAATGAGCCCTCCGGCTCTTTGCTCCTCATTCTTTCTTGCAAACTTTTGCAAAAATAATTCCAATGAACGTCGAAGAACAAAAGAAGATCCCCGTCAAGCAACTGCACGGCAGCCTGGTCAGCGAGGACCGTTGGGACCGCTGCAACATGTCTGCCACCAAAGAAGATGTCGAAGCATTCGTCGAGGAAGCTTCTGCCAACCACCCAGCCTTCGGGCTCGTCGTGCCCGATGACAATTCGAAGCCTGACGCCCTTGACGCTATGGTATTTACTCAATTTTTAATTTGTCACCTTCAGCAAGAGTTTCCAACTAACATTTTGCTAGGCATATCAACTCTTAGACGACACCATGTACAACATCTTGCATGATCTCCTTATGGAAACCTATCAAGAAGAAAAGACTGTACGTTGCAATACTGCTGCCATCCGTCTCGAGCAACATGCAGAGACAACCCTCAAGTACGATTCGACTTCCATAGACGAACCCCTCAACATCGCGGCCGCCAGAGCTGGCATTCGTACCGACGTTGCATGGTTCGATGAAGAAGGCTATACTACGCTTGACAACCCTCCCAAAGGCAACCCGGAAGGCAAGCTTGCAGTCCACGTCAACATCATGGCGGCTGTGGAAGATGCCCTCTGTCCAAATTGCCACCTCCCTCGACATCCATACCCAAACCAATCCTCAGGTAGCAGGAATCCCGAGCCTGGTACCCAGTACTGCCAGAAGCATATCTTCCTCGACAATCGGCCTCATGATGTGTACAACCAGCGCTTCGCAGCAGACATCAAAGGTCCCGGTAAAGGCAATGGAAAGAAAAAATCCGGTCCCGCCAAAGAAAGCACTCCAAACGGAAGTCAAGACTCACCCACTGCATCTCCCCCTGCCAGTGAGACCCAAGAAAAAGCTGTTCTGTACCCTAGCGTCAAATGTCCTGCGATAGGCTGCACAAAGTCTGCATTGATTCAACGTATGGGTGCACATCTTGCTACCTATCACACGAATAGTGGTCGAGCTGCGCATAGAGAAGCTCGCGAGAGAATGCAGAACACCAACGGTTATGGTTCCTCTGGTAGTCGAAACACAACTCCTGCCCCAACAAATGGTAACAAAGGCCGCAGCAGTCCAAGCAAGCGTGACCTTGACGATTTCGATTCTGAGGAGTCTCCCCAGAAGCCGAAGAAGCCGAAGACAGTAACCAAGAATCTCAAAGCTGCACCTCTAAGCAAGAACCCGTCTCAAATTTCCAACAGTAACCTCAACCAAGTGCAGACTCAATCAACTGATGGGGAGGACTCTGGCAGCGACTATGGTTCGACGAAGCCTAAGGACCCGAAGAAGAAGACAGCGACAGCGACAAAGCCCTCGAAGTCAAAACCTGTCAAGGATCCAGTCAAGAACGGCGATTCAACTTATACCGAGAAGGACACGAAGAAGAAGGCTACGAAAACTCCAGCTGCCACCTCGACTTCAAAGAAAGCTCGACCTGTTACTCCACCAGAATCAAAGACGAAGGTCAGGAGCGAGGTGAACGGTCATGTAAAGAAGCCTAAGGATCCTAAGGACCAAAACGGACCTGGACCAAAAGGCGAGTCGGACAGCAGCCAGACTATGAGCTCATCAAACTGAGAGGAGATGCTTGGATTGTAATTTGCCTAGTTTCTGCATCAAGCGAACATGACTGGACAGCGATCAAGCTTTGAACTCACCCAATTTGGGCTTGAGTTATATGGAGTGTGTGCATATACTACTGATTTCTGATTTGTTTTCTTTTTTTCATGCATGGATGGATCATGGTCTGATCTAAAGACAGAGAGACTATGCATTGGGCGGCGTAATCTTGTATTATGAGCCTGGGCTTCGACTTAGCCAGGGTGGTCAATGGGTACGGGCATAGGCATATGATGGCGTTCAGAGGGGACTGCATTATCTGGAATACAGAATAAAATACAGAGTCAATTCGAGAATTTCATTTCCATTTTGCTTCCAATCTGTGACTTTTAGAGAACGACTCTAAGGAGAAGCGGGTGTATGTTCGCTGGTAGCACAGGTCTTTCCCCTTCGGACCCTTCATACTGCTGTAACTGCAGGAAAGGCTCAGCAGCAATCTCGGTAAATACGTTTCCAACGATGCCAAAATGCAACGCTTCGCAGTCAGCGGTCACCATGTAGACGCACTAAGATAGAAGGGCCACCAGGGCCTCGAGTTGAAACCTGACGTTTGCCAAAGACAGTCCGGCAAGGTCAGGTCTTGGAAACTTCGTCAACACTCGTTCTCAAATCCACGATCAGGGTGACAGGACACTAAGTTGTATGGCAGTCACATTGGGCGAATGAAGCTATTTTTGCCGCTTTATTGTACAATTTGACGGGGAAAATGTTGGAACCTTGAATCCCACTGCAAGCTCAAATTGACCCTTTTGAGGCAATGGCTAAGATCCAATAGCTACAGCCCAATCCCTCATGCCCTTGCCTCGTACTGACAATCAAGACAAAGCTCGGCGTCAGGGTCGAAATCTTTTTTATCTTCAGGGACTTTATAGTTCTCTTTGCATTTTTCACACCACATTCCACCCCAACGGTCTTCCTCGAGACTTCTTTGCTCAAGAAAGTACTCACATTCCTCGCACCAGATCTCCTCGTCCGCGGTCCAGTCATCAGGATGAACTCTGATATCAGTGTCACACCCCTTGCAAGATGCTGTGACTTTCTCTTCTTCCTCCCGACAAGGATCGCACAACATTCTCTTCTCTCTACCTGAGCTTCCGTCATGATGATCCTCGTCATCGCCGTCATGATCATCATAGTCTCTGTCCTCGTCATCCTCATCGATTTCGACATCCTCCCTGCAATTGGCACAGGACCCATATATAACCCTTGAAGCCTCTTTCGCAGTAGCTTGTCGTGCGCGTGCCAGCTTTTGCTCTATTTTGGGCGTCTTGATGTCGATGTGCTTCGCTTCTCTGCATCCATCTTCCCAGCCATATCGACCGCAACAGGACCATTTCCTAGAGGCGTAGGACACGTACTTAGGATGATAACGTCGCTTTGCTCCTATCACGGTCGATGTCAGTATCATAAACAGTCTCGGTTGCGACTTTGGCTTACCAGAATGAAAGGCACATGATGCATGTGTATTCTCGCCGTTTTCATAGTACTTCGCGCATCGAGCACAGATGGCAATTCCGAAGTCCGAATCCATGGTCCAAGATTCTTGGATTTTTTAAATTGGGCTTTTTCTTCTTGCTCTTCCTTGACTCGACGTGCCGCGTCTGCTGCGAAGATGTCGTCAATTGTCTTCTTTTTCGGGACCATCCTGGTTGTCGAATTGCCAGGCTCAACTTCAAACTTCCCATTTGGCTTGTTTCCATACTTGATGCCTCTTTCAAGTTGCAGATTAGACTTGTGAATAGCAAGAGGTCGAGAGATTTCGTTCGTGGTCAAAGTCTCCGACGACTTCGTTCTCTTCGGTTCTGATCTCGGAACCGTATTCATTTTCCACTTGAACTTCCTCTTTTTCGACCCTTGACGTTCTAACGAAGAGCTGCGCGTGGATTCATACCCATCATCTGGACTTCTCTCTAACAACTGCTTCCCTAATGGCGGTTCTTCTTCATGATCTGCCAATGTTTCGATAAGGATTCCTCTAACTTCCACAAGTTCCTGACACGTTTTCCAGACAACATCTCTCAGCGCAGAGGAATCGTTTCGCTCATCCAAATCCAAAGAATTCATGAATCGAGTTATCGTTTCCTTGCCAACGGGGGAGGTTGAGTTGATCTTTCGAAGAATGTCTTTGAGTTCGGGAGCGCTTGCGTTCGAAATCGCAGATGTAAGACTTAAGGGTAGCCCAACCATTTTTGTATGTGATTATAACAAGTATCTTGATGGCAAAACATTAAAGGAAGAAGGGTCAACAAGGAGATGTTTGCTTGAATTCTAACTTTAGAAATTCAGGAGACGCGTTCTCGTGTTTGCAGGGGCCCGGATACTGTAGCGTTGGAGATCATCACCCCGCAATGTCTCAGTTGTTGGGCAAACTTTCTCCTTTTCAAAATGTCCCAAAGTCTTTACAGGGGAATAAGATCTGAAAGAAGTGGCAGCTACGGTCTGGAGAAGAATGTGGTCGAATTTGTGAATGGGATAGGCCGCCACGTGCTAAATAGGCTGTTCTCTATCCAGCCCAGGTCCATCTCATTGGCTACAATATGGACCCTGAAAATCAGTCTCCTCAAGCTTCCTTCTCCGAATTGTCACGCTTTACGCTGCACGACTACAACGTTAGAAATCTACTCGAGTGGAATCTTCCTACATCCGTCTCAAACATCAGAAATCCACAACTTCGACAGCTTTGGCACCAAAGCGGGGCAGATATCCCATTCATGTCAACCTAAAAACACCGGTGTTAGCGCAGGGTATTTCGCCGGTACGCTGTTATGCGGCAAGGGACCCAGATCCGAGTCGTGCTTGAGGCACCTAGAGTGCATCCACTCTCCAGCCGTATCATCGTTTTCCCAGGAAAGAGAATACCCGAGTCACTGAAGTCTTTCTGATAAGATCTAGCAAGTGTCTCGATCCGAGGGCATTGGCTAAGCATGTTGAGGAAATACCCCATCTTTGACCTAGACTCTATTCCCGGCAATTTCTGAGAGAAACAAAAGAGCTATTCGTCCAATTTGTGTCAGCTTGATCTCCTTCTCTCCAGAGTACCTATCAGATTGGCTCATTTATCTAATTTTCTTCTTTTTAACATTGTGACTTCATCATGTCTTCAAAAACCCCTCTTCCTACACCAGAACGGACGGCCATAGGGGGATCGCTTGAGATCCCTCGCATGGTGTCTGGTCTTTGGCAGCTCGCGGGTGGTCATGACGACCATGTTGATTTTGAGGTGGCCACCGAAGCAATGGACTCATTGTGAGTTTACCGCGAGACTTCTCTAGTATGTTTACCCTAATGCATTCAGAATTTCTGCAGGACTTGGATGCTTCGACATGGCGGACCACTATGGTGATGCAGGTAATTATATCCTTCCATTGAATGCAGTTGCTGAGCAAGATAGAGCTCATTATTGGGGAACACCACAAACGTTCCAAGCTGAACATAAATGCGTTCACAAAGTGGTGCCCTGCTGAAAACGGCATCAACTCCTTCAAGAATGCCGAGAAAGCTGTCGATTTGGCACTATCGAGAATGGGCCAGAAAGAGATTGATCTCATGCAATATCATGCTTGGGATTACACAGATGATACCTACATTCACAACCTGGATCACCTTCAGACACTCCAAAAGCAAGGCAAGATCAAGCATATTGGCCTCACCAATACCGACGCTGCTCATCTTGAACTCCTTATCGATTCTGGCTTCACGATCGCTACCAATCAGGTGTCATGCTCGGTCATTGATCGTCGTGCCGTCCGTGGTCGACTTTCCTCAGCATGCACTCAGCACGGAGTCAAGATCCTAGCCTACGGCACTCTCCTTGGCGGCTATCTCAGCGAGAAATGGCTTGGTGAGCCTGAACCCAAGGATCTTGAGGCTTTGAATTGGAGCTTGCGGAAGTATCTCCGCTTCATCAAAGCAGCAGGTGGCTGGGCAGCTTACCAAGGGGTATTGGAAGCTCTGTCCGTAGTTGCAAAGGAACACAATACCCCGATTGCTGCTGTAGCGACGAGGTATGTGCTTGATCTCCCTGCTGTTGGAGCAGTCATCGTTGGAAGTCGTCTCTCGAAGGAATCAGACAAGTATACGGCGAGCAACCTTGCCGCATTCGGTTTCAAGCTCACAGATGAGAACCTGGCTCTTATCGCTAAAGCTCAGGAGAGTCTGGTGGACATTCCAGGTGATTGTGGAGATGAGTATAGGAGAGTACCTTACTTGACTGCTACCGGTGATCTGAGCCACCATCTTGAAAAGAGCGAGCAGGATATCAAGATTGAAAAGACGGTTAGCGAGGGGACACGGATTGAGTTTTCTTCGGGAAGTAAATGGGAGCCGATAGCAGTAAGTCTCTCACCCCAATGAGGTCACCGTCTTCTGACAATTTCCAGGGATACTGTCGAGCTGTTCGCATAGGTAATACCATTCGGGTATCGGGGACAACGGCAAACTCGCCCATTGCCTCGACACCTGCCCTCGGGGGCAAATCAGCTCGAAGTCAAACTGTGGCTGTCCTTGATATAATTGCTCATGCAATCAAAAGGCTTGGTGGATCACTGTCCGACGTCGTAAGAACGCGAATCATGATCCAGAATCCTGAAGATTGTGAGGAGGTCAGTAGGGCACACGGATGGGCTTTTGAGTGTGTGGGGGTTCGACCTGCGAATACTTTGATCGTCGCGGGATTGATCGGGTCAGAATACCTTGTGGAAATCGAAGTTGAAGCTGAGATTGGGTCTGGGAAAGTGTTGAGGATATGAATTGGCTGTTTCTTTGGACAGTTTGAAATTCTGGGTACTGATGAAAGTCCCTTCCTCGTATAATAGTCCGGCTCTGGTTATGTCATCGAGTTTGTGAGAGGTTGAATGTTCTGAGCGTCCCTTCCTATTTTTCTCACCAAGTACTCGACCCCTCGCGAATCCCTCCTCACAACGAAGTCCTAGTTCATATTCTACATTCCAAACCTTATTGATGACCCATTCAAGATGGTACATTTGAGTATCAGAGTAACATGTTTATTCTTACTCAAATCGTCTACCAAACAGCTTGCCTCTCAAATCACACCTCCACCTCAGAGGTTAAATACCACCAACTCAGCAAGAAGGTGAAGAAGATATCATCGAAACTGTAATTTATAGGTGCTAGAGATGCTCGTCTAAGAGTTTCAAGACCTTCACCTTCGAATTTGTTGAGATTCGACGCATCTTGTCCTCGCTCGAGGCTTCGAGATGAGACGAGACCGAGGAGTCTGAGCAAAAGTCAACATAGCATGGTACCAACCCGGATTCTCTGGCATTAACGTACTCTTTAGCTCAAGTAGATGTACGAGAATCACATTTATGACATTTACTTCGGTTTTCGTGGAGTTTCGATGCGTCGAGTTCTCGTCGTTGATCACGTGCTGCCTCCACAAACCGCTACACCATATCAAGCCTAGCTCAAGGTCCAACAAGGGGCTGATGCAGGACCCTGAAAATCTCAAGATCCCGGAAATCCGCATCTCGAACTCTCGTATGGGGATCGGATACGACGGATACCGAGCATCGTACTCGGAAAATAACACGTCCCTGCAACATGCAGATTGTCCTGTGCGATTCCAATGTCTCACCCGGACGAGAACATCTCAAGACTTCATGTCAGCCCAAGTGGCAGCTGAACAACGTAGTACTGTAGCTCGTCTTCTCGTTCCCCAGCCACGTATTCGTCTAGCTTATCTGGCCATTGGATGGATAAGGAAAGAGGGCACGGTGACGGTCAGCGGCCTTACAGTCGTTCTGCTTGGCTCTTTGGAAGAAAGCGGTCTCCAGCACAGCCCAGTTCCCGAACCTTAGCTTCTGCCGTTCATGAATACCCCAGCATGACTCGGGGCCGCGTATTGTTCTTCCGTCCTCACCATGTTCCTACTTCTTCGACCTCAAATTGAACTGACAACCTCTGTCTACGTTCTTCCTTTCCTTTTCTCTGCCAGAGTGTGTTCTGTTGTAAGTCCGAAACCTCTTCCCCTTTTATGGTACTAATATCTCTCTAGACCTTTCCATTTCGAGTCGAGCCCTACACATCCGCAGCCAGATAGACACACGACGCCATGCAGGACCCCTTCTTCCTCCCCATCTCTACTCTTGGAGAAACAATCAAGCCTTTCTGCGACTACCTCTCTCTGCGAAGCCTTCCTTCCCACATCCACGAGATCCTCTTCGCTTTCGGGGTCTACCATCTCATCTTCGAATACATTGCGCCTCCGCTGTCCAACTTCTTCCTACCACACCGATACGCAAAGCTCACATACGAGAGCAAGCTTCGATGGAACATGCACTGTGCGTCAATGGTCCAGTCCTGCACAATCTGTGTGATGGCGTTGTGGACCATAGCCATGGATGATGAGCGCCGGAACATGAATCTCAACGAGCGATTGTGGGGTTATACCGGAGCAGCAGGCTTAGTCCAAGCTCTAGCCACCGGCTATTTCTTGTTCGATCTCGTTGTCATGGTTCGCTATCTCGATGTCTTCGGACTAGGCATGCTAGCGCATGCCTCCTCATGTCTCATTACCTACACCCTTGGATTTGTAGGTTTCCCCACACAAGGTAAGTGTTTTGCTAATTATCATAGCGGCCGATTTTCAACTACTACGGCTGCGTCTTTATGCTATACGAACTCTCTACGCCATTTCTTAACATTCATTGGTTTTTCGACAAACTTAGTATGACCGGTACTAAGGCTCAACTTTACAATGGGATCGCTTTGCTGGTGGTTTTCTTCTGCTGCAGATTAGTTTGGGGGGCATATTCTTCGTTTAACATCTACAAAGATGTGTGGGATGCTTTGCATCTTACTGCTGCGGACAAGGTGGGGGGTAACGATGAGATGATGAGGTTTGCAGGTGACAGATCACTGCCAATGTGGCTTGTGGTCCTGTATATGAGCGGCCATGTTATCTTGCAGGCTCTCAATGTCTTCTGGTTCGGCAAGATGATTGCAGCTGTCAAGAAGCGGTTCACCAAGACCGAGAAGAAGAAGGTATAGAGCCGCCAAGGAAAAGGCTGTTCAGAGACATCAGTTTAGCAAATGCGGCAGGGGACTGACGACGGAGAGAGCGAACAATTGAAGAATCAAGCCTGGGTTTATCGTCAACCTTCATTTTTGTATGTCTGAAATTCTTACATGCACTCTGAACAGAGCAGTTTTCCGATTCCGATATTGACTATTTCGGGAACGGTGTATTACCCCTCTCAGTCCCTGTACTGTAGTTCAGAACAGAGCCTTGAAAACGATCACCGCCAAATGCAAGATATCTTGTTTCTCGCTGAGCGCCCGAAATCTTCTCATCCTAATCTCTCCTATCACAATTTGTCAATTCATGTTTATCGTCGTAGATCACAGGTTACGATGGCCAACCTTTTGTTCATTAAATTTCTTCCAACCTCAGACCTAGGCCACGAAGTCTTTTTCGCCGAAGTCAAACCCCCTGTTCAGCAACAAATCCGGATACTCGGCAGGGATTCTGAGGAGGGAAAGCTGGCGATCGACTGCTTACGCAATATGAAAGAAGCTGAAGCAGTCGGGTTGGAACGTTTCCTAGTGTCGAAGCTAAACTTCTCAAATAGCTGGAAGAATGATATACTTCAGCAGCGGAAAAGGCTGGCAGAGGAGGTGAGGCAGCAAGAAATCTTGCCAAGTTTGGGAAATAAGAGAAGGTTGGATTTGAGTGTTGAAAGTTCAGAACATGTTGCGAAGAGGGGCAAACAAAGGGATGCATCGAGGTCAATGTTCGGTCTTGCTTTGACCGCATAAGCTCCTTCCCAGGTCCCAGCTGACAAAAGCACTTTCATCGCCGTTTTAGCTCAATCAGGTCTAGCCGAGGGCGAGGAAGAGGACGAAGAAAACGACGAAGATACATGCCGCTTCTGCGACCCATACTCGAACCTGGGCTTCAAATACGACAAGTACAAACCAGAATTCTACGATGAGCTTTGCTCTAGTTGTCAGGACGTGGTTCTTGAGCATGGATGCGATTCTTGTGAGAGAGTGTTTATGGAGGAGGATGCGTATTTGCTTGATTATGCAGAAGAGGAGGGGATATGTAGGTTTTGTTTTTAGAATAGGGGTTTTTGATAAGGATGTAGATAAGGATAACGATGACGAGGAAGAGGAAGAGGATGAGTGGGCTGCGCTACTCGCCTGCTTCAAGGGGTCTGACCAATTTCTCCGGTTCCTGTACCAGAGCTATAACTTTTGGCAGTGAAAAAGTTCTAAAATATTTGGTTCTTTCAGCTACGGGTTTACCAAAGTCCTTTGCTGCGTATGGGCGTTTTCAGTGTTGCTTCTCAATACCAAGTGGTTTCTCTGCCTAATGCGTAAGGCTCGCGAAAGAAGGGGCTACTTTCATATACTTGCACGATGCCACTTTTTTCTTCTTCGCGTATATAACACTCGTCCATACCATCTTCCTTCAGTTCCATTTCCACATCCTTTTCACACTTTTCATCTCATCTTTTTATCGTCGAAGATTGAAATATATTTTGAACTTTCAAAAGCCATCATGTCGGAACTTTTGACCCTTTGCTCTGTTGGACCTCTTCCAACCACAGAACTAGGCGACATCATCCTCTTACTTGAATTGAAGCACCTTGTTCATAAAAGGGTCAGTGCAGGCCTACTCACAAACAATTTGTCAGCCCCATCGAAAAGGCCAAAACCAATAGAGCGACTGCTCTTTCAGTCGGGAATTAGAAGGCACCAGATAGCTTGAAGAAAGCTATCCTCGAGGAGAGCAAGAAGCAGGCAGAGGTATTGCGACAAATTCAGGAGACACAGCCTCCATTTGGGGGAAAGAGGAAGAGAGAGCTGGATTTGGTAGATGAGCTACTAGCTCCGGACGCAAAGAAGAGGAAGCAAAACGAATCTAGTTCAGCATCCAGTGCTCCGCCAGACAAGTACCACTTCATTGCGCAAGCAAAAGGCGACTCAAACGGTTCAGACGAAGAACCCTTCGGCACTTCTTGCCGCTTCTGTGCCGATGGCAATGGAGACAGATGGGAGTTCAGGCACGGCGAGTACAAGCCAGAGTTTTACGACGAGCTTTGCGTTGACTGTGAGGGCGAGGTTGATGAGCATAGCTGTCGTGGTTGTCATACATTCTATGAGGAAGATCCTGAATCCTTGTTCGACAATGACGAGAACCTTTGCAACAGATGTCTCATGAGTGGGATCTTTGAGGATGAGGAGGATGAGGAGGATGACGATGAATTCTAGAGCGGTTTCATTTATTGTAGAAGGATGTAGTTGGGTTTTTGTCTGAGTTGATGGAAGTGTCCGATAACAGGAAATTGAGATTAAAGTATTGTTTTGCCATTGCTGGTTTCTTGATCCCTTCTCTCCATTTCAAGAAGTCTGGTTACTGTTCAGGACAACTCAGTGGGGTGGGGCAGCGATAGCCGGTGCAGCCCCTGAAGATCGCGTCGCGAAACTTGACGCGACTTCTCTCCACGATTTGTTCCTCTTGGCCTGCTCCCGTTCCTCAATGCACGTCCGCAACAACAATCATTAGTTGCTATGGCAGCTTCTATTCGCCTGAAATCCGAACTTCTGAGCATCCAAGAACCACAGGACTGGACACAAAAAGGCATCGAGCAAGCTGAGAACGATTCCCAGGACCGCGACGCAGCAAGAGAATACCTGCACAAAATCCAAAATGAGGAATGGACAGTTGTGAAAGAGTTGAGAATATCGGATGTGGTACTTTTGGCTGTCATTGCGCAAAGGCCGAGGATCAATAGAAGCAGCGTCGACAAGCTGGGAGGTGTTACATCTCAGGCGAGTAAGATGAAGGTAGATTCGAAGCAGCACACGACAATTCAGCAGGGAAGAAAGAGAAAGCAAGGTGATGACGACGTCAAAGTCTAGCAAAAGCAGAAAACTCAAGATGCTGATACCTCGTTTGTCCTGCTAGACACAGAAGGGAAACTCTAATCCCAGAAGCCTCCAGTAAGACCTGCCACCAGCACTGCGTCCGCGACGAACGTGATGTCCAGCCAACCAGGAATAAGCATCGCTCCTGCCGCGGAGTCAACCATCCAAGACGAGGAGGACGAGCGTGATCCTACACCTTGCCGCTTCTGCGACGGAAAGGCTTTCGAGAATAACGAATACAAGCCGGAGAACTTCTACGAACTTTGCCTCAATTGCGAAGAAGGGGTTTCTGAGCATACCTGTCATACATGCAAGAGGGCATTCATGGGTGACGATGCATACCTGTTCGATGAAGAAAAGGTTATTTGCAAGGGGTGTCGTCGAAATCAGCCCATTTCAGACGGTGATAGTGAGGGTAGAAGTGGGAGTGAGAGTGAGGAAGGTTGCGACTATGCTCAATTCGAATGATTGTCCCTTCCATTTCATAACGCGGCCGAATATTCATCTATCGAGCTCACCAAATCATACGCATATCCCATCCTTCCTGCCAATGCACCCACATCGTTGTCCCAGGCGAAAATCGCACCTGCTTCAGATCTCCAAGTTCCGTATACAGCAGCACCTCTAGCAGCTTTGATACCACCATTAACGTCCGAGTCTCCCAAATCGGACGCACACTTGAACTCTTCCTCTGGTATCCTTGTCGTCATGGAGTATAGATCATAGCTTGGTTGGCCCAAGTCGAGACCGAGAAGATCATTTTCCATTCTTCCCCTGTCCGCGACAGAGCATTGATGTGGCCATCTGGTCGCCGAAGGCAGACCCGGTGTGGACGCCAGTTGGTAGTGGCTTGCAACTGAGGCGTGACAATGAGAAGTGAGATCGTATGCGGTCTCTTTGTGGTAATGATGCTGGGACGAAGGAGGAGAAGGAAGCGATTCTCGTTGATTTTGAGCTTGTCTTGAGGAAGAGTGATGAAGAACTTGACGATGATGATGACGGTGCCGGCGATGGGATTCGGTCCCGCTAGCTGGAGCAGTGCGTTCGGTGGAGACAGCAATTCTGGTGTTGGAAGTCCCACTCGCATCCGCTGAAGTTTGTGGCGTCGTTGGCAATGAGTTGTGTCTGGTTGTCGTTAGACTCGCCAATTCTCATTGAAGGCAGTGACACATACCTCTTTGGCTTCATCAGCCTCTCTTTCGCTCTCGGATACGTTCTCGCAGGCATACTGATTGATGGCATTGCTCAATGATACACGCCGGTATTGATGATATCACGGCGAGCTCTTTCCGGAATAATCGCAGTTTATATAAACGACTTCGGCTTGGGAGGCCACCCTTCTAACAGCAAAGCATTGTCCAATGAGATCAACGTTGCCGCAGAATCTACGCGTCCCGCCTGAGTTGAGAGCCTCAATCTGCCCAGGAGGCCTCATATCCCGCAAAGTCGACAGCTGGACTCGACATCACTGGACACCGTGCAGATTCCAAGAAATTGGGCAAAGTTCAGACATCGCAATCCTTCAACCGCTTGTTCACCACAAGCTCTAGGTTTGAGTGGTTCGTCAAACGCAGGAGGCCTCAATTGCAAGGATGGCCCCATTGCGTTGTCATCAAGTTGTGAGTTCACGAAGTTTTGATGCACATCGCAGTTGAGGCCTCCCGACGCACGAATCCGTGTGTATGTCTGGATTCGGGATGGTGTGAGGCCTCTTGCATTGAGTTTTGGTGATTGATTGGTTGCATGTTGTGTTTGTCGTGCAGCTTTGGGGTTGGTGGGTGGCCTCATGATAGGTGTCTGTGGCTTGCCGAGCCCCTGTACTTCGTTAGCCAGGTTGTGGGAGGCCTCAAGTATGACAGGAAGAACTGTTCGTGGGAGATCTGCCCATCTGTCAATTCCATCGTGGCTATTGTTCTTCGAAAGGAATTTTTTTGAGACCGAACAAGAGTGTGTCTGGGGACTGAGTTGGTGGTTTCTGACCAACAAGACGTACTTCACGTGATAAGGACGATTGTTGCAGTCTTGAGGCTTCAATCTTCCACGAGCGGAGACGACTTCTGCTATATACAAAGTCATAACTCTCAGAGGACATTCAAGTCGAAGTCAATCAAACTTTAGGCTCAGCTCATGTGATATGGTAACCATAAGTACGTCTTGTTGAATCAAAGGCTATCTACGGAGTATGCTTATCAGCATCAGTACATTATCTGATGCTGGCAACATTCAGATACCGATTACAAGCTCTTACTCCAGCAATCTTGCTAGATGCGTTCTTTCAGTCTCATGCGGTATATTCTCCTTCATGCATTTGCTGTTCTCTTGGGACCAACGACCTTGAATTTGCTCTTCTGGTATGGTGTGAGGCCTTCTGCATGAAGATACCAGCTTATTATTGGCCATTCTATTGAGTTCCCTAATCCATTTAGCATTTTCCCCCAAAATCTGCCTCGTTTTTCATGGCGTTTGTGGCTGATCCGACCCCGGTCAAACAGTTGACAAGGCTGAAGAGGGCCTCAACTAGCGCCAACCTGTCATTTATCTACCCCACCAAAGCCGTCTTTCCAATCTCCTTCTCTATACATCGCCGCCGCGTGCGATTGAGAAAGAGGCTCACGCCTGCTTTCTCTCCCCGAAGTCCGCACAGCTTTTGTGGGACTTCGTTCGAATCCAACACGAGCGGAGCGTTATCTCCGCATAACAACACATTTCGCATCATTATGATCGGCAACTAGGTCACAATAACGACTTCACCTACCAACCTGCACTCGAACTCAGTCAAAGTGAACTAGACGACTATCGCATATGGTACCCCCAAGCCGATAATCTGTTCACTTACTACAATGGAGAGCCTTGCTCGGTATCTGGCGACGACGGCGTCCCAGAGACGGCCGGTGCCTCTCCACATCCTCTCTCAGCACATGACACCATTGTCCAAGATCCAGATGTCACGTCAAACACGTCAACAGTATCCCGCTACACGTTGGTCTTTTCAACTCCTGCCGTTGCAACCGGCAACGCGAACCCTTCGATGCCAAGTCTCACACTTTCAAGATCTCAGAGCCAAAGTACTGCAGCATATGCCTCGCCTGTAGATAGAGAAGGTGGTGACGAGGAGCTTGCTGAATTTGCACCTGCCAAACCCGAGTTCGGATGTCCTCATTGCCCAGAGAAGAAAGTTTCCCGGGCATTGCTCAAGTACGTTTCAACCTGTGTTATCAACCTCTGACATACAATATGCTAACCAAATTGTCTAGCAAACACATCAAAACTCATACTCAACCATACAGGTGCAATTGCGGCGTTGGAAAAGCAACACAACGGGATCTCGATCGTCATCAAGATAGACACGGGAAGATTCGTCGATACTTCTGTCCTGTATCTGGCTGCGCCTGGGACATCCACGGCGTCCAAGGCGGCTTCTCGAGACGATTGGACAACGCAAAGAGACATCTCAAGTCACACAACAACAGCCACACATTGTCTGTGCTGCGAGAGGATAATCAAGGAAGACTGTGGAGAGTGTAAGTATGGTCAGTGAGGTCGCTTATTTATGAAAGATGTTTAGAAGATTAGAAACGATGAATATTCTCTTTGCCCTTGCTCTTCCAATACCGGTAGATCGAGGTCCTCAATACCATCTGCCCGAGTCAATCCATGCGATACTTCGAACGTATTCCGATTTGGACATCACGCTAGTCCCAGAAGGCTGGACTTCGAAAATTAATCGCCAGACCTGGACCTTCTGCAAGATCGCCTCCGACTTTTACGATCTCTCTACACTCGAGACATTGAAAAGCAGACTATTTTCCTGTCTTGCGGATCAAAAAATGCCCTCAATTTTAGGTCCTAACTTCTGGAGGTCAACGGCCATTTATCACACCCACATTCTCAAATTAACGTTGTTCGAATTAGAGTTACGAGAGAATTACCTGATGAACACTCAGGAATTTTCTCGAAGCTGCGAGCAACAGAACAAGATCGTTAGGAGAGTGGGACTTCACGGATGGCATCGTACGTCAATTCCAATACGTCAAGAACCGCATGTCAACTACCAAAGGCACCGACATGGAGAAACATATTCTATTTCATCTTCGTCCAAGCAGCGGACTCGACACGCAGGTTCGTATGACCTGAGATACCAAAGAGACATGGAAGATATCTGAGTCCTGGGTAAGACGATAAACTGCCCACTGCGGTGCCGCCGCGTGTTTGAGAAATTGGAGTCCAGTTTGGCAGACTTCTTGTCCGTCTATCGCCTGAACCCAGCAACAGGATATGCCAAATATGCGTGCACGACACGCAAAGGACCTGGCAGGTACAGCTACCTAGGCGTTCTCATATCCTCCTGCGCAAAGGAAGGTGGAGAATTGTAGGGCTGATTAGCAACAAGGGGGTGTCTGCTAATTGGACAATACGGAGGTACAGCGGTTAAGTATTCAACATCCGCTAGTAGGCGGCACCCTAGGTGTCAACAACACTTATCCTAACGAGTAACACTATAGTATGCTTCCACACGCGTTCTGTTGTAGTGTTATTCGTTTAGGATAAGTGTTGTTGATACCCAGAGTAGCCCCCCTACTAGCGGTTATTGAATACTTAACCGCTGTACCTCCGTAAACGTGATCTCCACCAGAGAATCTTCGAGATTCCTACTCGCGCACCCCGCCTTGCCACTACAGAGCCGCAAAAAGTCTCCACCTTCCTTTGTGCAAGGATAGTATGTTCTGGGAAGAACCTTGGACGCTTGGTATCTCCTATTGTTGAGTTTAGACGGTACTTCTCAGCTCCCTACACGCACAAGGATGTCTGAGTTCTGTTCAGAGAGCTGATGTCTGCATCGGCCCTTGAACCGAATCTCAACCCTCCTTATCACGATTGGCCTCACAACTGAATATCCGAGCGTTGAGAAGGCACATGATGCTGCTCTTCCGACAAAACTCCCGCTGCTTGGGAACATCACATTTCACCTGTTGCTGGAGGAGGAAAACTAGGGGTTCACTCGGTGGAGATGCTTGAGAACATTCTATGTTCTTGACATGCTTCAAGAGAACAATTTTTGCTATGTTTGTCGATGGAGTGTTGTGTGTTGCTATGAGAATTCTCGCTACTGTTTTAGCTCCTAGCACCCCGTTAGTGGCTCTGCGTTCGCGGTCATTACAGGCAAGTGGATGGCATTCATGCCAATCAATTGATAGCAGCCACAATATTGCCAAGCTGAGGTGAGATAGGTCTTGGCTGGAGGTGCAGGGCGGGTAGGAGTACAAGTTATCGCCGAGCTGAGGAGAGATGGGACTCGGCGCGAGTGAAGGTGCGAAGACGAATGTGATAAGTTGTTCCCAAGTCCAATCTCTCCTCAGCTTGGCGATAACTCATTATACTCGTGCTGCCAGAAAGTCTGTCCAACCCACTCGTAGATCTCGGGTTTTGAGAATTGCAGCGAATAAGCCATCCGACCACTCAGAACCCGAGATCTACGAGTGGGTTGGACAGACTTTCTGGCAGCACGAGTATAATGAGTTATCGCCAAGCTGAGGAGAGATTGGACTTGGCAAGGAGTGGTAGGGGAGATGGAAGCATGATTGTATTGAGATCTAGGCAAATTCTACTGCTGTATCTACTTCTAGTACCTCGTTGGTGACTTCGCGTTCTCGGTCTTGCAATCATGAGCTCTCTTCTAACATTTCGTCGGTGGTTTAGCCAATCCAGACACATTCACAATCACGTCTATGTGGCACCTCACGACCACCTACTATTGCTCAACCGCCTGCATGCCTTCAAGGGAGGCAGCATTTCGGCCCTGGCTCAAGCGATACAACTATTCTGCACTGAAGAATGTCCGTTTCAAGGATCTTTATCAAATCATTTATCAAGAACATATACATTTACGGTTATACTTAGAGACAAAGATATTAAACTACTGCCTCTAATGAAGCGAAGGTTGAGAACATGTCCCTAGCAAGCTAGCACAACACTTCAATGTCCCAACCTACCCAGGACACTCAAAGCTCTCAAATCCTACACAGCTGACTAATTGGTAGCTACAAATATCTCTTTGACCAATTCATGCTCTGCGACCTCGACTTTCCAAATTTGGACATTCTGGTCCTCACATTGTTTGTTCACGTACAGGTTTGATTTGGGAAACAAACTCATCAGAACATCCATCACCCAACGCCAAGTCCGCCAAGAGCAACTGGAACAGACGTTCTGGGCACCAAGTTGTCTGTACGGCTTCACTTGCTGCCAAGATGGTTCCACTGCATGGTATACGGAACGGGACCGATGGCGTTCGGTACCGAATTTGATATTCTTGGCTTCAACAACATCCGACGAGGACATATGAGTCCTTCACCTTGCCTCCTGGGACAAGTAGATGATTCTATTGTGTTGATTTTGTTTCTTTTATCTTGGTATCTATGTATGCCAGCGCTATGCCTTGCTTCCCAATATTCCCAACTCCGACTCCTTTCCCAAGCTAACCGGCTATTACAGATATATACACTTCTAGCTTATTAAGCTCTACTTCCTCTCCTTGATTCCTTTCGCTCATTCCCATGATCGATTGGACATCCACAAGGAGCCCGTTTCCTCATACCCTCATCCCCCTCTTCAGGTCTAGGACCCTGTCTCAACAACCCGTGATCCTCATCATCTTCATCCTCATCAACCGGTCGTCCATCATCACTCCCATAAGTCTCCTCAAATCTCATCATCGGAAACCCTTCATCACTCATCTCCCTCTTATGCCCCCGCCTCTCTTCTCTTCCAGCTTTCAACCAGCTCTCACCCCCGAACAATCTCGGCTTAATCTTAGCCCACCAACACCAATACACCACCCCACTCCCCAGAATCCCCAACGCAGTGACCGGATACGCATAATAAGCAAACCTCCCATCTCCCCTCTCAGTCCTAGGTTTCACCCAAGGAAGAACGAGTAGGAGACAATTTGAAGCGGCGAAAATGATGGTGTATATCTTCTTTGCGCGGAAAGGAGATTGCCAGTTTTCTTCTGGATTACTCTGCAGGTACAGAAGGCCGAGGGAGATAGCGACGCTAATGACGGAAACGGGATACCCGCCAATGTCGACGAGGAAATTGTATATTTCCCCAGGAGGCGGGACGACGATTACGAGGACCGAAATCAGCCAGTGAAGGAACAGTCCAGGGGTAGGAGAGTCCCATTGATTCTTCTTCGCGAACCAGCTTGAGAATGGAAGGAGGCCGTCTTTTCCCAGTTCTTGGTTGACGCGAGCTTGAGCGAAGGAGGTAGCGGCTATGTTTCCGAATGCGGAGATGATGATGAATATAGGAAGCACGTTTTCGCCAATCACTTCTCCGAAGATATTCTTGAAGAAATGGCCTGCGATCACGACACCTGAGGAGCGGAAATCGTCTTTCGATACGACGAGGAAATAGGAGATGTTAGCGAGGATATACCCTAGACTGACGAGGGAGAGGGCAACTGGTGCAGCGAGTTTGAGTGTTGGGATCGGGTTCCGGACTTCAGAGAGGACCTGGTTGGCTGTGCTGTAGCCTCTGAATGAGTAGAGGATTTTGAGGAGTGCAGTTGCGTAGTCATATGGTTGGGTGCTGGAGCCTGCGAAGAGGTTGGAGAAGTTCCGTTGGGCGGTTGAGAGGTGGTGGTCTGGTATTGCGTCTAAGGAGACGCCGCCGAGTCGTCGGCGGGTGAGGGGAGAGGTGGAAGAACCGACGCGCATCAGTGCTCCTGCTTGTTGGGATCGGGTTCCGGACTTCAGAGAGGACCTGGTTGGCTGTGCTGTAGCCTCTGAATGAGTAGAGGATTTTGAGGAGTGCAGTTGCGTAGTCATATGGTTGGGTGCTGGAGCCTGCGAAGAGGTTGGAGAAGTTCCGTTGGGCGGTTGAGAGGTGGTGGTCTGGTATTGCGTCTAAGGAGACGCCGCCGAGTCGTCGGCGGGTGAGGGGAGAGGTGGAAGAACCGACGCGCATCAGTGCTCCTGCTCCAACATCCTCGGCTTCTTGAATATACGCTCAAGATAAACGCGCTCGCCTCCACTGCGGGGTATCGCAGTCCCCAGATCCAGATAAACAGCAAGACCACAAAACGAGATCAGTGACCCCACGACCCATAATAATATGCTCGCGCCAACCGAGCCGACGGATTCGAAAATTGAAGAAGGTATGGAGTAGATTCCGACGCCGACAGTCTTCCCGAGGATAACGTTTATGGCTGAGAAGGTCCCGAGTTTGCCGCTTGAAGCCGACGGCATGAAATTAGGTGTGAGTGGAAGGAAATGATGTGTGTTTGAAGGAGAAACGAGCGTGGTGCTTGAGGAGACATCGTCGTCTGAATGGTTTCTTGATGCGTATGTTGACTCTTTCTTCGTGGGAGATGTTATCGAAAAGGTATGTGGTGTAGTGAGGTATGTTGAGCTCGAGTATGCGCCATATCTAGCCTGCTCTGTATTGACGTATAGGCCTTGAGGTCGATTTGGTGAACGATTTGAAGAGTCATCTTGTGTTGATGGCCGTCTTATCCGTCGAGGTGTAACGGGTGACCGACAGCCATCAATGAAGGTATTCCGTAAAGGCGACGCCACAGTTTCGATTGCTCCTCCGATGAACGACCTAGCAGACCTTGATTGGGAGAACCCCGTCATCGAGCCGTCTTGAGAATGATTGAGGCAATTAAATCTAGAAAAGAGATACGCTCATTGGCTGCGCGGAAAATAAAATTCGATGTGGCAGCCACCAGCCGCAATTCAACAGGCAACCCCTTAAAGAGTGAGCAGATTTCTGAAAGCACGCCTTCGAGAATGAGTGTGAATGGGCCAAGAAAGTGTGGGGGAATGCGTAGATATGAGAGAGTTCCTGAGGGATCCTGAAACTGGCGGACTCGTTATACAGGAGGTGGTGCCGATGCCAGAGACGATCAACTACGCATAAGAAGGGAGCGCCCCCTCGGCTCTGAGATCCTGTCAATTCTTTCCCAAACAGAAGAAGGACGAACTTAGCCTCGACTAGCTATACCTAGCCCTTTCGTGTCATCTGCGTGCTCTAGCTTATACTTTGCGGTGACAGAAGTGACATGCCCTCCAGCTCGGTACCTGAAGGCGCCGCCAAGCTGAAACATGACCGGGTCCGGAAGGTTGACATCCAGCGGATGCTGGGCAACAAGGACACTTGAGCCGCAGAGATACGATCAGATAAGAAGGAATAGCCTCTGCTGGGCAAGTTGTGGCTGTTGACAACGCTGCAGGCCAAGCTCTAACATGTCTTGTCGGAACGTGAAACGCGACCTGATAGAAAAAATAGGATAAGGGTTAGCGAAAATGAAGACAGGGGGCTGATGCTGCTAAGCGACTGGCTATGAAGAGACAGAGGCACGTGCAGTCCCCGCAAAAACCCGGCCCACCGAACCCCTGACTCAAAAGCAGTTTTGCCCTATGAAGATCAATGCCAATGCTCGATGCGGTTTTGTAGAAAGAGGAGCCGATGGTATTGTTTGGAAGGCTTGGCAAGTGCCGTCACTCGAGTCAAGGGATCCATTGGCGTATCGACTTCTGCATGTTTCGAGATTTGTGATGGATCCTGAATGGAACAATCCGTGAAATCTAATCTTGTCTGATATTCGTCGACTGCGGGACTTAATTTAATTCCCGGAGTCGCTGCAGGTACGGAGACGAAATGAATGCTAGAAGGTAAAATGATGGCAGAAAGGTAAAGATAAAGTTGGCAAATGCTCGCTTGGGAGAGGATTTCTGTCTTCGAATTCATGGAGGATGGCGATGTACCCTGTCAGGTACTTCAAATTCGTCTCTTCTGAGAGGCAAGACTCGGCGGCTCGTAACGTGCGGCATTTCTGGGCACGTCGATCCAGTCCTCTGATACCATTCTAACAGGCTGTATAAATAAGTGCTGACCACCCATCTGGGACATCTTGGAAACGAAATGGTTTCCCGAGTGGGGCATTTGTGGAGGTTAGAGTACTGATCACCAACTTAGCTCCTATTTCCCCAATAGCAACTCGGTTTGATGTGGAATTTTGTTTGATCTTTGTACAGTCTAATTTTGAATTTTTTCTACGCGTCTAATTTCAGCTTATCCAGCAGCTTATCGATCTTTCCTAGTAACACCTGGTAATTGATGGCGTCAGCAGCAAATTCATCGCCCGCGACTTCTCCATCCAGTGTCTTGATATCGCCGTTGAGGAACGGATTTGAAGCTGGATCAAACTCTGTCGCTTGTTTCGCGCCGTTCGGTGGTGATTTCAAATCGATGGCCTCGTCAGCAGGGTCGGACATGGCTTGTGCGGCTTCGGCGTTGATTTCTCCATTTTCATCCATCAGATCTTCTAGCCCTGAGTCTTCGAAACGAAGACGGAAGCGCTCGGAGAGGTAGAATCGAATACTGCAAGTGGTTAGCATAGCTCAGATTGAACACTGTAATTCCTTACTCGTCGAGCAATTCGATACTGTCCGTCTCCTGTCGCTTTTGGATCTTCGAAGCACTCTCCTTGATCAGATCCTCGAAATCCTCTTCGTCGATGTAGTCCTCTAGTCTATACGCCAGATACCGCGCACTAAACGTTTCTAGTCGTTGCACCTTCAGATCCCAAGCGGCTCTCATCACATCGTAAACGTTGATTGGCTCAACCTCAACTTCTTGCTCTTGGCCAGCTTCGGGGTGCGTATGGTCTGCGATGGTCGCACTGCCCATTCCAATTGTGCTCAAAACCACCACCGCCTTCGTTTTCAATTTCTCGATGAAGAGCATATCAGCCACGTAGAGCACATCCAAAGCGAATTCAATTGGGATGTCCGTCTTCTCTGCATACAAGAAACTGAGGACAATCTTCAACACTTCTGGTGAGCAGTCGACATTGACGATCTGAAGGTACTCTGTGACTTGAGCTTCTTGGAACTTTGATCCGAACATTGCTTGGAAGTATTCTGATCTCAGTAGCATCGCTCTATGGGCTGGAAAGAGGACCGATTTCCTTGGCTTCCTTGTCGCCGATGGAGATCTCGAAGATGCTGATGGACCGATAGGTATGCCATTCAGTGGTCCCAACGTGGTCCGTACTTTTGGCGTGTCTTGTTCGGAGGTCGGTTCATCCAGATATTGTTCATCAGCTCGAAGTAAGACATCTGCGAAGATACGATTGTCCCGAGTCCACTTCACATTTTGTGCTTTGCTGCTGTCGACGTCGATTGTGTGCTTCAGAATATTGTTCTTAAACCACGCCTCGAGTTGGTCTCGTCCTCGAGCAACCTCATCCTGCTGCCGTTGCCGGGACAATCTTCTATCAGTCGATGATAATATGCTTTGCCATAGTGAATCGATTTCCAGTTGTTTACTGATTTTGTCGAGCCCCTTGAAGACCGCCTCTTCGTCCACAGAACTATTGCTAGTCAACTCAATATCTGCCGGAACTCCTCCCAAGTATAAATATCTCAGAGCAATCTGAAATGCTTCTGCCGGTATAGTGCTCGATAGCGTTGTCGTCTCAGGTGCAGCGGCGAACTTTTTGGAGAAGTAGGGCGACCGTGCAGAAAGAATAAGTTTGTGTAAATCCCATTGTTCTGATGCAGTAGCTAGGCAGATATCCGAAGTCTTTGGTTCCTGCCGAGTGAGTAAAGAAGTGATGTGTGAAGCGAAAGGTTGAAGGGGATCGGTGCTTTTCGAGTAATCATATTCAAGTAGGAGCTTCCGTATTCGATTGTTCAGTGCATTGTAGAGGCATCTTTCGCCTTGAAAGGTATCTCGCTCGCAAAGGGCACCAGCCTCCAGAAGAAGCTGTACGACTTCATAGTGGCCGCAGAGACTTGCCTGGGATATATTAGCATGCGTAAATTGAGATTGAGGTAGGTGGGGTGGAGTGAGGTGGCAGGGCCTTACTAGTATCAATGGAGTGTAATCGAATTTGTCCCTCGCATTGATGTTGATTCCGTTATCAATAGCTTCTTGACATCCTTTCAGATCTCCAATCCGACAAGAATGGCAGAGGTCGAAGAACTCGGGGCTGTCGTCGAGCGGGCTTTCGTCCTTTAAAACTCCATCTTGAATCTGTTGGTGTTCGTCCTTCAGTTGGACTTCAAGCTGGTCCTTGCGGAGTACCATGTCTGTTCGCCAGCCACGGCTTTGTAAAGCCTGCAGATAATCTCGCCGTAGGTTTATGAATACCTGAGGAGGGGCGCGGTAGTCATTGACGTCGTAACCTTACCAGACGGAAAAATAATACCATAGTGTGGTTAGGAAGTTGTAATTTTGTCGATATTTGTTGCGTGGGCCGCGCCCTTGTCTTCGTCAGGAAACGTTCATTCATCATCTTTCTTATCGATTACGCTTCGCCACCCCGATACCGTTAAGTCCGAATATTGCAAGGTTGTCGAGTGGTGTGCCAAGGGATGAAAACTGGGGCTGCTCCCGAACAGCTTTGGGTTGCGGCCTGTCCTGTTGCTAGGCGACGATCAAGCTCGCTGTAAACATCGCGACACACCAAAAGTTACTTGCGACAAAAGAAAGTTAGAAACAGCAACGACGAACACGACAACAATTTTACTAACACAGGACAAAGCCAGATACATTCGCTCATGGCCTTGGCTTTTTCAATCTTTTGCTAGCCAACATATATCAACGACCCGAACAACGGATCAGGAACCATGTCTGAGGAAAAGTACGAGGTTTTGGAGAAGATAGGTCAGTGTTTCTCATGCGCCACCCGTTGCAACAACTGACAGCTTTCAGGACATGGTTCCTTCGGTATTATTAGAAAGGTGCGCAGGAAGCAGGATGGCCAAGTCCTCTGTCGCAAAGAGATCAACTACCTGCGCATGTCGCAGAAAGAGAGGGAACAACTCCATGCCGAATTCGCTATTCTCTCCTCACTTCGACACGCAAACATCGTCGGATACTACCACCGAGAACATCTCAAATCCTCCCAAGACCTTCATCTGTATATGGAATACTGTGGCAATGGAGATCTCGGCCGTGTGATCAAGGATCTTCAAGTCAAGAACCAGTATGCGGAAGAAGGATTCGTGTGGAGCATGTTCTCTCAGCTGGTGACGGCGCTGTACAGATGCCACTATGGTATTGATCCTCCGGAAGTTGGAGCCAATGTCATGGGTCTGGGTAATTCAGCGAAGCCTAAAGCACCAGCAGGTGGTGTGATGATCTTGCATCGTGACTTGAAGCCAGAGAATGGTAAGACTTCCCGTTCGTCAACTGTTTACTTCTAACACATTATAGTCTTCCTTGGCGAGGACAACTCGGTCAAGCTTGGAGACTTTGGTCTTTCAAAAATTATGCAATCACACGACTTCGCCTCAACATACGTGGGCACCCCATTTTACATGTCTCCAGAGATTTGCGCCGGCGAACGCTATACATTGAAGTCAGATATCTGGTCGTTGGGGTGTATCATCTACGAGCTGTGCTCCCGAGAACCACCATTCAATGCGAAGACACACTTTGGGCTTGTGCAGAAGATCAAGGAGGGCAAGATTGGTGCTTTACCAAGCGTCTACTCGCCAGAACTTAATGCCGTCGTGAAAGACTGCCTTAAGGTCAATCCTGATCGACGGCCAGACACTGCCACACTTCTCAACCTCCCCGTCGTTAAGTTGATGCGGAAAGAGAAGGAAGTGGTGGATCTTGGAAGGATAGTCAAGAATAAGGAAGAACTCACGAGCAGGCGGCTACGCGAAGCCGAGGAGAGGATTAAGAATCTGGAGGCCGAAAAGATACAAATGCGGCAAGAAATCGAATCCCAACTTCGACGAGAATGGGAAGTCAAAGCCCAGCTGGAGATCAATCGTCTCGTCCAAGTCGAGATTGAAAGACTCCAGAAGAAATTCGATCACGAAGTGAAAGAGAAGGTTGAGGTGGAGGTACAGAAGCGCTCGAGCACACAGAGCCAAGCATCTGCGAAGGACTTTTCTGGCTCTGGGTCGTTGCACATGAGCGATATCCCATTGACGTCCGTGAGCACAAATGGAGATGGAGATGACGATTTTCCTTCCTCGACGGACTTGACAGGTCTTTCTCTCGACTCACCCGAGCCAATGAAACAACCCCTCAAGAAGAGCACACGAACACCATTTGGTCGAGCGCAGACTATGTTTGCTGGCACACCTATGGATGTCGAGATGGCTGAGCCATCACCCATGTCCATTGCTTCTCTTTCATTATCACCTCGACGAAATGGTGCCACCAAGGCTCCCAGCACAGGACGCAACATTTTCGCTGCAGCAGCAGGAGTTGGAGCAGAAGCTCGTTGGCAACCAACACTCATCAACTCCGACGACTCGGATGACGATGACCTCCCACCAATGCCATCACCAACACGCCAAAAATCCTCGAAGAACCCATTCAAATCGAACGGCGCCCGACCCCCACTAATATCCCAAAAGACAGCACCGGTCCACAAACAGCCATCCCAGGGAGGATTGTTCGCCGCCGCCGCCAAAGCCAACACAGCTCCTTCCCTCCCCACCCTCTCCAGTGCCCCCGACCTCCGCCCTCAAACAAGCAACGCCGCTCTCAAAGAACGTAACACATCACCCAACCGCCGCCTCTCCAAAATCCCCTCATCCACGAACCTCATCTCGCACGAAAACGTACCCCTCAGCCCAACCCGCAAACCCAGCTTGACGAAAAAGAACCTCAACGGCACCGAAGACTTAAACAAGCTAGCAACAAAGAACAACATGGCGATCAAAGCTTCGAATAGTAACATGGCCCCTAAAGGTAGAACGTTAGTTGAGCTGGCGCAAGCGAGAGCTGGGGGGAGACCGATTGAGGTTGATGGGAATAGGAGTCCGGAACCGAAAGGACGGGCGTTTGCGGCGAGGATGGCGGAGAAGGCGTCGCAGGAGAGGGATAGAGGGGAGCCGCCGGTTTGGGATCCGGAGAGGGATGAGATGCCGAGTCCGTTTTTGGTGAGGACTAGGGGGCCTGTTAGACGGATGTGAGGGATGAATTGGAAACGAGAAAATGGAAAGAGATCATGACTTTCATGATAGATTGGATGAGATGAAGATGGGGTGAGGGGGATGAATACCGGTACTATGAGAGAGGGGAGGAAACATGCCTACCTGCCTGCAGTCGATCAGGTTTTTCTTTTGTTAGCATTGCATGGGATGGAGTGGATTCATTTATTGCTGGATTCATTGTCTCGAGTAAAAACAAAGCGAGCTGGGCGAGCGAGCAAGCAAGACATGGTGTTTGGTGGCAGTGGCAATCTTCTCCTTTAAGAGGAGTTGTGGCGTGTGGAGTATGGCGTACGTTGGATGGGGATTTTAATGGAATCCATGTAGGATTAGTGATAGGTGATAGCATGAGGTTGGCATAGAGATGAATGAAAGGAGTCAAAACTACCTTTTCTTCTTTGGTGTGGTTGTGATTGTGATATCAATATCCCTTTGCATTTAGGACTTCCATTTCTGCACATTGTCAAAATACCACAAGGCAAGGGAAAAGGATTGAACCCGGCCTATCTTCGGGACCAGGAAGTCAAAAGCTTTGAAGGCTTCAGAAAAAATGGTCACAGCGAAGAGGGAAAGCGCGATGAGAAGGGAGAGGTTTGATGGCTGATTGATTTGGGAGAGAAGGCTGATTTCAATGCCCCAGGAGGCATGGGAAATTGTGGAAGCTCGAGGTGCAAGGGACTGGACTGGACAAGGTCATGAATGCAAAATGAAAGACCAGAAAGTCCCAAATAGATGGGACATTATGTATTGATTGGTGTGCCGATACCAGTGCAAGTAAAGTTAAGTCAAACAAACAGCTTGTCTCTAGCGAACTCTATGCTAACACCAAACTCCAGCCCTCGCCCCTCGACTCCTTAATATCCTTCATCAATTTCGTCATCGTCATTGTTCATTCCCTCCCTATCCTCGAACCTCATAAACATAGCTTGATCAGCCTCCTCTCCCATGACTATCCTCCACATAGACTCAACATCATCAAGAATACTATCGTTGAAAGCGAGGTCGAGTGATGTCTCAGACGATTCGGCTTCTGCTTGTTGCTCGTAATAAAGCTTGTACAGCAGCGATGGTTTATCTTCCAGTGTAGCTAGGAACGCATCCACGGCAACGTCGAGAAGCTCGTGGCTACGTTCGGACTGAAGCATAGTAGCGTAAAGAACACCTGTTATGCATTAGCAATAGCTACCACTATGTGAACAAATAGTGGAGAGATAAAGAAGCATCATCAGACTGTCAGAGGTAGTTATCGTCAAGAAAATTCAGACAATGTAGATAAGTATTCGAAGTTGAATCATCATGTAATGCATAGGGAGTCGAAGAAGAAATGGGAATACTGACATTGTCCGGGAGGGCATTCGCCTGTTTCATTTGAGTGTGCCATGATGTAGATGGGTGTATTTTGAGAAGCTCCTTCGACGTCGACTGTACCAACAGGGAAAACGATGACCGAGACAGCAGCGAGTGGTGATCCCTCGACCGTGTTTTTGAACAGAGATGTCAATGATGACGAGACAACAGCAATGATCTTCGAGACTACCTTGGCATTGGTAGATTGGGTCTGCAAGGGTTGTATGAGATGTCTCGTCTTCACCACATCCTCATTTGTAAGATGGACTTGTGTAAGACCATCGGTGTCCTCCGAGGATGGCGTCGACTCCCTCACACCGGTTCCAAGAATGTAGATGCCTCCGCCCACAGCTCCAGCGCGACAAGCAACTTGAGAAATGTCAGCACCACCACCCCACTTTGGTAAGACAGCTCCAAAGCCAGGCCCGAAGACTCCAATCGAGGTCAGATGTCGAGATATCCTTGGTAGGGACCAGTTGACCTTTGTAGCTTCCGGTGTTTCCAACGACAGTGTCAAGGCACAGATGACATTTTGCAAATTTGTGGGGAATTGAAATTGCGAAGACAAGAACCCGGCCAAACTACTGTCAACATGAGGCTGCCATAGCTCGGTCTGATTCTCGTAGTCGACGACAAACTTCAAGAACTTCATCAGGCCCCTCTTCGATCGGTTGTCGATGGTCTTGTCCTGAAAAATATCCTCTCGGCCATTTGGCAGACGGTTCAAGGTGTTCTCGGCCAAAATCCACCAGTTCCCTACTGCCTGAAACTCGAGCTGTCGGTACACCTTCGAGGTGACGAGCTGCGAAAGAAGCTTCGACCTTGTGTATATGATCTGCGGCGACAGCGTGAGAGTATATGCTCTCGAGAACGAAAGCTTCTCGGACTCGTTCGAGGATTCGGAGGTCGTCTTCCACAACGAAGCATTTCGAAAATGTTCTGGTGTTTCTGGAGCAATGTCAGCAGTGCGCGATGCAGATTCGAGGACATCTCTTACCTCCACCGACCTTCTCTACCCATTCATCCACTTCCTGCAAACTGAAGGCTGCTTCAGCATCACCATAATATTTATTCTGGTCGACATGAAGGATCTTCTTGTTGGAGCGGGACAGAGCTCTTCAAAGACTAGGTCAGTCAGACTTGATCAAGACTTCGCAGCAAGATGAAGGCTCACAGCGCAAGCAGCGAGTGCTTCAGTCCCGTTCCTGAGATCACTGCATCCCATTTTGTTTCGGTGAGAGGTTCCATGGTTGAAGTCGAAAAGAAAAGTGCGAAGACCCACAAAGGAAATTATTGCCTAACTCCGATCTAGTCCCGATCGGGTATCGGGCGAAATCTACCACATACCAAAATTCTCGGCGCGACATTTTCTTCCTCCTTCATCACCGACCAACCACGTTCACGATTCTGCCTCCCCACAGAGGATTGTGTGTGATGAGAAGCCTTTCATTAGGATTCTCGTTGTTGGACGGCAGACTAATTCACGTCCTGTATCTCCTCTCTGGAATCTCTGATCTGAAGGAAAAGGTCGAATGTGACGATACAAATCAACTTTTACAAATTTTTGGCATTGCCGGAACTATCGGGACGCTTGTTTCAAGTGGAGAGGCTGTATTTAATTTCGGATCATGATCTTGGCCAACGGAAGCTGCTCTTGGAGAGACCATACCGGGGGTTTACAGTCAAAGCTGGAATATGGCAAACGCCTGTGCAAATATCTGGTGATAGTAGTCCCCAAGAATAATCTGGATGCTTATACAAGCAGATTCCATGCTTTATTTACACCAATTGAGAACTCTTACTCCTGGATCACGATGCCTCAATAAGCACCCAGACGTCGAAGAAACTTGGAAAAGGCAAAAAGTTCTCGCAACGATACATCGCAACTACCAGCTGGGATGCTCATAGCTTTACCAGTACAACGTGTACCCTTGGTGTAATCGAATCTTCAAGGATCCTTTGCCACAGGAAAGTGATTTGCACTCAATTACCAACTGAATGTCCGCCAAGCGAATAGGCTTCCAGACAACGATACGCCTTCAGCCACCTTCTCCAGAGATCCCCCACGAGAAGAACGCCGATACCCTCCTTCTCGTAATACGTAGGATGGTCCATTGCTATATCCCCAAAGCTTATATTGGAGATGGGAACATGTAGGTCGATTTACAAGGCCAACACATTTGACTCTCACCTGCCCCTCCTTTACCCCTCATGCATAGCTACCACCACCTGCTTCTTTACCAACTGAATGTCCGCCAAGCGAATAGGCTTCCAGACAACGATACGCCTTCAGCCACCTTCTCCAGAGATCCCCCACGAGAAGAACGCCGATACCCTCCTTCTCGTAATACGTAGGATGGTCCATTGCTATATCCCCAAAGCTTATATTGGAGATGGGAACATGTAGGTCGATTTACAAGGCCAACACATTTGACTCTCACCTGCCCCTCCTTTACCCCTCATGCATAGCTACCACCACCTGCTTCTTTTCAATTACCAAAAGAAAAAGCACCAAAAAGTCCCAAGTTTTTGTTGACTTATCTTTCACGTGTTGCTACTGCTGCCGCTAATTGCTGCGATAAGTCGATAAGAATTGGGGAACCCAGGGGTCGTTAAAGATTTAAATAAGGAGGTTTCTACCTCAACTTCTGTCAAGCTCCTCGTCTGTTAGCGGTGGCGTTCTAAACTGATAACTAACGTTCAAACAGATGGGCTGGACTCCGACACACGCTCCAGTCCTCACCTCAACACCCGCCCCGTATGTATCCAGTGCTATCCACCCCCTCTCAAGCATCAGTTAACATTTAACTAACAGATGGGAGCTGGCTTCCCTGCCCGGCATGTATGGGGTTGTTCCCCAGATCATGGCTATGGCCTATGGTCTGGCGATGGTGCACCATCGCCCTATAACGGACAAGTCATGATGATGACACCACGGAGCTAGTCTCCCTGTCTTTCAACAAGATCATCTCTAGGAGATACAACTTCGTGTACCTCCGCATTGATTTCAGTATCTCGAATTCATATATAAATCAAATACATCCCCTCCCCTTCCCCTCAGCATAACCTAACATCACACAGCAACAACCACCACCACCTCCACAACATCTGCCGGCCACGCCACAGGGTAAGTACCTCACCGCTTCCCTCCTCCTAAGCGAAGACGCTAACGCACGTAAAAGCAACTTCTCCCCCGTGAGAAGCGCCTTCAACCTTCTCGGCAACTCTTCTCCTGTACACTACGACCTTGCCCGACAGCGGAGGGAGAGACATGGAGCCCATCGGCTGGTCCGGTAAGCATCCCTCTTCAAGTCGTCTCACACAGCAACACAGCAGGAACTTGACAGAACCAAACCCTTTTTTAGGGGGGCGGGGGGTTGTTATCAACTTTTTTTTTTTCAGCTTTCAATTGGTTGATCATTGTCGATGCGTTTCGAGGAGGGAGTGAGTGGTATCGTCGAGTATCGATGTTCACTCGTCAGACGTTGTGCATTGTCGTCCAGAGGTGCAGATGTCAAGCGATGTCAGGTTGATGCTTAGGAATACTCCTTCATATTTCGGCACATTGAGACTTTTTGAGACTTTTCCTGGATTCTTTTGCGCGTTTTTCATCTTTTTGGTGCGATTTGTCTCCGATTATTCACGCTAGGTCTCGTCTATTAGACGAGTGATGCCTGAAAGTAGCGTGGCTTCTTGACAGTGGTGTCATTCGATTCTGGGAAGTGAATGTGGAGAGCCAAAATTCTTGCATGCTCCAAAATCAGAATGGTAAGTTGATGGCTGTCATGTATTTGGAAATTATCATGAAAGGATTCATTGTCAACATCTTCATTTTTGTCGACGCTTTTCCGAGTCTCTAGGAACATTCAAAACATCAAGACGATGTCAAAGCCTTTCTGAACGAGTGCAGAATACCAACACGATCCCAAACCCCAAAGCAGCCCAGATATCATCCTTCCACCCCTCTATCCAACCAAAACTAGCTCCGGCTCTTCCACCCCCTCACACCACCTCTTCAAATCCTCATTATACCCCACAAACGCCTTCCTAGTTGTCTCCCTTAATCCCACCCACCTGGCCAGCAACCCCTCACCCATGATAAAAGCCAACAATCCTGAGAACTCTTCTTCATGTACAAATGTTGTGTTTCCCGGTGAGGTGGTTGAGGGCTGGAAGTTGAAAATATGGATTGCGTTGAGGAGGCCGAACATGCTGCCGCGCCAGCGGAACGTTTGGGGTGAGTTTTCCTGTGGGGATGTTAGATTGGTGGCGAGGGGAAGAGGGGAGAGGCGGTAAAGGGTAGAGGGAACATACGAGAAGGATGGGTTTTATGGTGGCGCCATCTAACTCGTTGTACATTCTCACTCCTGGCTCGAGGGGTCTTTCTGGGATTGCGGGGCCGATGGATCTGAAGAATCCATTTGGGTGGTATGTTTGGAGCTGTGAGAAGTCTAGGAACTAAATATGTTGTCAGATGAATAATTTGAGGTGTTGGAACCGGGCGTCGGGGACAATGGAGGGACGAGTGACTGTGAAGGATGGGAGATCTTACTTTGGCCCGGACTACTTCCGGAGAAGCAGCAATTTCTACTTGTGTTGATATCGTCATCTTCGGCCGGATAGTTCTGATCGAGTTCTCAATTCTTGATGTTGGCTGTCTGTCACGTGGACACCATTTTCTTGTGAAGTGAAGCCTTCAGAGTTTTTGTCTTTTAAAATTCTTCCTGTGGAGAAGAATCTGTGTTTATATCCCTCTTCGAATTGACGCCTCATTTTCTCAATTGTAACAATGCCGAAGTCATTCGGTGCCCGTTCCTCCGCATTTTGAGGTGTGGCGTTTTTGCAGGACGAGGTTACTCGCGCTATGAGCCGCAATAGGTATAGCGCAGATCTCCAGCCACCCCGAGCAACCACTCCCCCAAAAAATCTTAAGACCAAAGAGTCATCGAGACACTCACGAATTACCAGATCAATATCAGCAGAGCGTTATAGTATGCAATTGTGCCTTTAGATAGGCGTTCATTAATGATTCATAGGTCAATGAGCAAAGCTTCTGAAGCTGCCAAGATGAATGAAGCACACCCAGATTTGACCTTCTCCACCTCGACAATCGGCTTCCGAATCCATCCATACGTCTCATCCGAGAATGCCCGTCCTCCAAGCGTACGGTCCTGCTTCGACCTAGAATCCGGCGCAGTCAATCTCTTCAGCCACGAAGTCTGCATTGAACCTTGATATTTCAAATTGCCGTTTGCTTCTCGTTCCATTCCCGTCGAAATAATCGCTATTGATCAACCAATACTCATTGCATGTCCAGCGGCAGAATATATAATGTATCCAACGTAATTATCCGTTTTTTTGTCGAGTGGCACGATGTACTTCCCTCATGCTGTGGCTGCCATCACGGCATAGCCTCCACAGTACGGAGCAGTGAAAGAGCTGAAGTCTCGAAGCTCGTTCCACTCACGAAACTCCCACGCCCATATGATGGACAGTATATTTCAACATCAAGGCAGAAGGCAGTGAACTTCTCGAGAGGGCGGAGACTCCTCCGTCCATCGGAAGTAGTTCTGAAAGAAGTCAACCTTCTACCACCAATGCTAATGCCAAGAACTATACTCCTCAACTTCGCGATCGAGGTGAGAAATATCTGGAAGCCACTGTCTGTCATCGCCCACACTACTAGCGGATTCAAACTTGGCAACACGATCTGGGACATTCGAGAGGACTTGAAGGCTCGAGGATGCCCGGGAAGCCGGTGCACGAGTAGCTGAAGAAATCAACGATCTACCACCAACGGGATCGAAGACGGTACCTTCGTTAATGCTGACAACAGGAAAGGGAGGCGGATGCGACACAGTTGCCTCAAGGCAGTGTTTCGGTTCAAGAGAGAGTGCCAGTAGCTCCGCTACATCCGAGAGGGCTCACCAGTGAAGGCAATGCTTACTTTATGAACGCGGTACTACACCTGTTCCGCCATATCAAACCATCATGTAGCCTGGTCGTATCGCCAACGTGGATGAGCAGTCGTCACGCGAAGACGATGGACATAGCGGCGTAGCTCAACATTCTCCGACAATTTAGATCAAAACACATCTACGAACCTCCACCTCCACCTGTGACGCTCCCAGCCCAGGTATCCAAGCAACTGTAAGTACTTCACCTACTCATTATCTTATTCTCAGTAAAATAAACATGTTCAAAACGCTAATGATCTAACAGACACTGTCGTACCCAAGACATAAGTTCCCTTGCACACCACCTTTCAATTCCTCCCCCCTCCCCGACCAAACTCAAAACAACTGAGCTTCCCGCGGACACTCCAACCCCCAAGATGTCCGAGCCAGAAGGGCCATCATAAGCAGCTCAAGCCGATCCTACCATCGCCAGCAATACAACCGATCCCAGACCGAGATTACTCGCCAATACGCACATTAGTAGCTGGGCTGTCAATTTCCTCGTGGGCGACAAGGCGACCCTGGAGAGTTTTGCAAGCCTTGCAGCTATGGTATCGGCATAGCCTCACCTGGAAAAGACGCTTTGACGGAGGCTGCGATTAAAGCAATGCGGATAGATACTATTGTCGAAGGAACATGCTCGGACTGCTCGAAAGAATCGCCTAGCTTCATCGAATATCGGCGGCTCGAGTCTGAACTCGGCGCTTTCCTCTCGGTTTCAGACGGGACGGTAATAACGATACACTTTGGAGGTACTTTGGAGAAGAGAGAATCGAGGCGAATTGTAAGCGTTATCTCGACTATAGGCAGCGTGTGGTGAGGAGGGTTATGGCCACGCTACCTGACTATCTCTTGTTGTCTTTCAAAGGAGATAAGTTTGGTGGCTTGGCGACGATGGACCCACCCCTATCGATTCCGACCCAGAAGCGGCTCGACATTATGCCACACTTGCACTCGGACGCCCTTGCTAAGCAGCGTTGGGTGATACAAACAGGATAGACACCTACTGCTGTGGCCCGGCACTCTGGGAATGACAACAACTGTCACTACAAGTCCATCACGCGAGAGGAGAAACCGACAAATGGAAGGCGTGCAGTGATAGGGACATCGTGAGTTCGGGCCGGCCGAGTGATCATACCGAGGATAACGCGAATACATCCAGCTCTTTGGACAAAGACTATGTACTACCGTACCGACGCCATCGAGTCAGCAAAGAAGAGCGACTAACATCCCAATCTGGTATAAATGCACACACTATCCAACAAGAGCAGCGTTTCTCCGAGGCAGAAGCCGACCGGATGGAAATGGTTTCGTGTAGCTGGTTGACACACCCGCGTGGAGCAGAGAGACCACAACAGCATTTCTACAAGCTGTATTCGAAACAAAACCTGTTCGTGAGTGTATAGGTTGAATCGACGCCCTTTACAAGATAGTAGTGCGACGAGAGTTGACATCAGCTGTCAAAGACAGGGCTACTAGAGATGGGGCTGTTATCAAGTCTATAGACTCGCTATTTCGGGAGCTTCGGGCTGCTACACAAGGAATGGTTCAACTTGAATCCAGCAGATAAGCGTTGGGCGATCTCGAAGGCTCAAAGTTTGTTTAACTCGTCGGAGTTTGCAGCAGATGACGGCTGTGTGGTGGAAGGTGGAAACAGATATAAGAACGGGCGGACGCTAGATCGAAATAGACGGTGAGTATCGCAATGCATTTCTGGCGCCTGTCATACTAAAATTTTGCAGTTCTTTATCTCTAGATCCATTCGTACGACAAAGAGCGACACCCGATCCTTTCGCAAATACGAATGGACCATCACAGCGTCAGCTATATAAGGATCAACCGAGGGCAGAGCAGTTGAAGAACATAACTTCATTCTTTTAGATATGGCTCGAGACTTCAAAGACTCTTTGAAATATACTTGGTGATTCTCATAACTGAGGTTATGGTTAACTCACAGACTCGAGCAGCGGTTGGAGTAATATCAAGGAGTGCAGGATTACCGAAGCCAGCAAGGAGAGATACAGAAGTCGACATAGAGAGCATTCGACGTGGAATCAAGCCATTCCACGCAGGGGAACATCAGCCATCCACGTCACTAAGCTCGAGAAAGTCGACATCCCGAAGCCAAATCTCGCAAGGACATCAACCAGCCATCTTTCGACCCGAAGCCGGACACACGACCCCAACGCCAAACACCCTAAGTGGAATTGACATGTAGATCCTTTCGAAGGAGCAACACTGTCGCTACAATCGGAGATACGTATCACTTAAGCGTACGCGTCTATGATGGAGGGTAGTCGTAAAGTAAAATCAAAAGTGCTGTTCATTATTATCATCTTGTCGAGTCTAAGAGCTCGAGGCCTGCTCTCTTATAGAGAGCATGCTCACGCTAGGCATATAGCCTAAGACACGTGATATCTATTCCAACACTAGGCACACTTAAAAGTGGTGCTACCATATCAAAAACACTAAAACGCTAACTTCTTCCTTTCTCTCTCCACCTAAGCTTTTATACCGCGTTCTACCCACTCCGTGGCTTTGATATTAAGCTTATTCGAGTCGAGCAAATCTCTTAAAGCTTAACAGGGCTTAGACTTTGTTATGGCGTCCGCGGGGTTACTATCTCCATCGATCCACTTAATCTCAGTAATCTCTCTACGCTTATACGACTAACGTAGGCACATGAGGTCTACCATTAATCTCTTCTCTTAAGTTATCCCTAGTTTAACCAGGCAGTCGTAAAGTAATTTCGAGTCAGTACAAACTATAAGTAAAAGCACCGGGTAATCAAGGACTTTCTCGATGGTAGCTTTAATGGAAGCTACCATATCGAAACCATAACTCATAGCATATAGCTCGGAAGCTAATATACTACGCGTAACTCTCTTACACTTTATAAACGACTAGTAAATGATATTTGCGTTATTATTTTGGTTTGCGAGCGAGATAATATAGCTAATCTGGGAGGTAAAATCGTTATTATTTGCAAAGGAGGCGTTAGTAAAAACAATAAGCCTAAGAAATCTTCTATCGAGTTAAACAAATCTTAATCCTTTGGCGGAGTTTTATATCTGCCATTCGATACGCTTATTAAGCTGCTTAATCTCCTCCTTTCCGGGGTCAAGGGTCTAAGTAGCAAAAGAAAAGTCGAAGGCAGCCTCTAGCTAAGAAACTATAGTAATATAGGCACCTCGTGCTCTCTATGCTACGTATTAATCTCTTAGTGATACATTCTACCGGGTTATACCTCTCGAACTAATAAGATCGGCCGTGGTTTCCTTGACTAGTCATAATGCCTTAGATTGTTATTCTTGCGTTAGCGTAATAGACTTATCCTTAGTGAGAGTAATTAGTCCTCCGTTGAACTTAAGTGGCGTAGCGGTTATTAAGGTCTCTTTGCCTTTGGCTAGGAAGTTAGCCTCATCTAACTTCTCCTGCTCGGCCTAAGCAAACTCCTTGTTCGCGAGAAACAAAGTGTCATTAGTCTATAGGCCGACGACGCCAAAGTAGTCTATCATGTTGGCGTAAAGGAGGCAGGGGTCATAGGTTAATTGGCTTATATTCAGCTTCTCCAGGTGGTGTTTATAGTAAGTGCCAAACTAGTGATTTCCGGCTTCTAGAACACCATATAGTGGCTTGATAACCTTGAGGATATAACCGCTCTACTATTCTACTTCCTTCGGTGGTCTAACGTAAAAGTCTCGATTTAACTTCGTAGTAAACTATATATAAGCTTGCGTAATATCTCTCAAGTAAAGACCGTTTTCCGGGAAAGTTACCGCAAGAGCTAGCACTAATCTCTAGCTAACTCGCTAAATAGTTAGAGATTAGGTAAAAACGAGAGACTTCTTTATATCGTTATAAGCTTGGATTACAAGCCTAGACTTCTCGAAAGCCTTATTAGTGCCCTCGTTTTTAATCTGGTCGATAAACCTAAAGTTAAAAATCCTAAAGCCGTTAGGCATATTATTCGGGCTAACCAAGTCAAATACTCCGCGCTCGACTAGGCCATTAATTTCCAGTTGGCGGGAGTTTCTGAACTTAACGTAGCCTCCTGATTGAACGTAAACCGTAAGGTTAATAGCAGCTGCGTTTTTCCTAAGTCTACCGCGCCATCGGTAGGCTAGTGGTTGCGGCTATTTTGGCTGTTCTCGTTTGGTGGAAATCTCCGGTTGAGTTTCCGTTCGAGACTTGTTTGGCTCGTCGTAAATCTTATCTTCCGGGTCTTGGTAATAAGGTTTTACTACTATAGAGCGAAACGAGGTTAGTCCACTTGGCAGATTAACACTATAATCTTCTCCACTAATTCCAAGTAAGCTATATGGGCCCTTCCATTGGCCGGCTCTGCCGCCAGGGGTCTCTCTTTAAACTAGGACTTAAGAGTTGATTTCTAAACCTTTAAGATTTGTAATATTAGGGCCGTTTTGGCGGTAGAGTGCATCGGAAACTTGTCTCTTAGCTCTTAGCTTACGGACTTCGTTTATAGCCTTTTTGAGAGTAGCTGCTCGCTGGATAATATCACCTGATGGGGCATTATACTCGACTATTCTCGGGTAAGCGCCAAAAACAAGAAGAGTAAAGATAATACCGTTAGGTCCGGCTATGTCGTTAATAACCTTAAAAGCCATCTGGAGAGCCATATCTCTCTAGAGATCCGGTAACTCTTGAGTTATGATTTTGTAGGCTCTGCGAATAAGACCGTGATATCTCTCGATAATACCTATTGAGTTATATGCCTTAACTGGGACATTTTTAGTAGTAATTCCAAGGGATTTAGCGTGCTATCTAAACTTACTACTAATAAAGTTCTTTTTAGCATTATGAGTAATCATGTTCGGAGGTCCTAAGTACGTATTAATCCAGATCTAGCGTAGCGTGTCCTAGGTATATTTTATAGAGATATTCTTGAGAAACTTCCCGTTCTGAAATCTCGTAGCTTCGTTTATAATATGGAGTAATAGGGTATTATTAATATATATAACGTTAACTAAAACGTAGTAATTAAACTTTATATCCTCTCGGATAGTAAAGCGAAATCTTCCGGGAGAGCTACCGTGTTTCTGGTAATAATGGTAGTATTTTGTTAGGTGCTCCAAGATTTCCTTGTTAGTATTATAACCGGCGCGTTTAAGTACTCGCTGGAGTCTATGAACTGATGGGTGGCCGAAGCGACGGTGGAGACGCTTGAGTTTTGTCTCCGTAAAATAATAGGGGTTCTAGTGGATTGATTGCTCTAGGAAAGAGTATAGGGCCTTGTTCCATAGGAGAAATAGGTGGCCGAATCGACGGATAATTGGAATTTCCCGAGTTGGCGTAATTAGCACGTTTCTGAGGTTGTTATATTATACCCTAAGTTTGTTTATATCCGCGAGACAAAGCAGGAAAGGGGTGTTAGCTTTTACTACGTGAAATTCCGTAGCGCCAATAGGTGAGTTAATCTTGATAGAACCTACGGAAGAGGTTAATCCGATTCCGAACTTAATCTGGATAGCGCCTTTGGTTAAGGTGTTAAGTATAATAGTCTCGTTGATAGCTTGGTAGGCTAGATACTGGTTATAGCTTATTATTGATCTTATAAACGCTCTTGTATTAATTATAATTCCAAAGAACTTATCGGACGTGTAGCGTTTGTAGGGTCTATTAACGAATATTTCCGTCGAACCGGGGAAATTATTCGTGCTTTTAAGCTCTTTTAAAACCATCTTATGAGTGGTCGATTCGTTGCTCAGGTAAGTAAAGATTTCCTTGGCGTTAGATATTAAGATAAAGCCAAAAGAGGTGAGGAATAAGTGGCTTTTATCGTTATCACGTGGGTCGTGATCTTGATTATTATCCTCTTTAAGTGTAATTAATTGGAAAACTTCGTTTATATTATCGATATTATCGTTATTTTCCGTGCCTTTAAATTTAGTGACGTATTATTTGAATTTTTGCTCGAAGTTATAACTAAACTTGTTATTAAATTTAGTAGTATGCTTAGACTTGAACTAGTCTTTGGACTTTTGGCGCTTTTTGGCGGTGTGATTTGATAACTAATAGCTTTCCTTGTTATATATAAAGTAGCGCTTTTTTGTAGTATTATATGATTAGTTGCGGTTGCTAAACTTGGGTTAGTCGGAACGCTGGTTATTATACCGATATCTTTTCTCCGTTATATAAGTCGAATTATTAGCCTGATTATAAGAGTACTTATATGCCATGATGGACGATTTCATGGCGCTAATAACTCTAGTTAGAGTATCTAGTGGGTTCGAGCAAGCGAATTGGCACTCTGGTAGGTCTTTATAAGCTAGGATGAGCTTGTTCGCGAAGAAGTCTTCTCCTTGGAGTGTCTTGCTGAGACCGTGACGTAACTCTCGTAACTTTGTGATTAGCAGGTTGAAATAGTGCTCCGTGGTCTTGCTAGGGTTCTTTGTTTTAATGGTGCTCAAAGTAGTGTTATTCTATTCGAAGAGGTTTCGTCTCTTGTAGTTTGCGTCCTCGAAGTGGCCTTTTATTAGCTGGCAAATTTGTTTAAAAGACAGAGATTTCTGCTAGATTAAATCTGTGTAATAGTAGCTTATAGTTATTCCTTTTAGCATAGTAGGGAAAGCCTTGAGATATCCTTCTTATGGTAAATCATATCTGCTATATATATCGTAAAACATAAGCAGCTTTAGCTGAAAGTTATCGCTTTTACTATTATATTTTTGTTTTTTGGTGTAGGTCTTAACTATATTTCCCATGTTTTTACTAAATCTTAGGTTTTGCGGCAAGTTAGGTGGCTTTTGGTCGGATTAACGTAAGGGTAGAATGCGTGGCACTTATTGCGAGGGGTTATTCTTAATAGGTTGCTTATATTTATGCTATTACTGCTTAATTACTGGTAGCTGGTAAAGTTGAGGGTGCATATAAGGTTGGGGTCGAGATTGCTATTGTGATCTCTGGAAGAGTAGTGAGAGATTAGGCTAATAAAGTATTAAGGGCTCAGATTAATCTAGTAGCTATAGATAAATTATAGGGTAATTATTTGCAGCGGGTTATTTTCCTCGTTGGTTTTCCGTGAGAGGTTTTTTTGCGGTTATTTCTACGGGCAGTTATCGAGGCGTAGCTAATCTAAGTGTAGCTGGCCTAGATGAAGTAAATAGTCTTCTGGCAGGTATTCCTTTGTTTATTTCCAGACGGTAGTTAATTTAATGGGACTTAAACGTGTTTTTTACTAACTATTCGTTAATAGTAGCGTTTATCCATTTGGTTCGTTATTCCTCTTCGAGAGTGAGTTTAAGGGTCTTTGCCATACTTTGGCTTCTTGACTCGCTAACCCAGACGCCTCTTTGCTTAAAAGTAAAGCGCAAAGTCTTAAGGAATACCTTTTTAACTTTGCTAAACGTATCTTTGGTTTATAGCTCGAAGTCTTCTTAGAAGGTTTCCCATAAAATGCTATTATAAGCATTATTATCCTCGTATTCTTTAATACGGTCCTTAATATATTACTTTAAGATTTCTGCAGGTATAATATTAAAGTCTAAGTTGTTTATATCCTGGTAATACTTGTTCGAGCTAGCGTTATTATTATCGTTTATTTTGGCTTATCTTTTTCCTTCTTTCCTCCGCAAGTATACTCTTTCTCTCCCCTCTGTGTATATATATAGCCACTTTCTTGTGGGCTTTTATCGGAGTATAAAAGTAGGTAGGTAGGTAGGAAGGAAATTCGTAAAAAGTCGCAAAAGTAGTAACGCAATTCGGTAACTCGATAGTAATTACAAAAAGCGCAAAATAAACAGTGCAAATTCCACTGCTTATCGTAGTAGTAACTAACTCGGTCTTAAGGTCTAATTAGGGCTTTACAAGCGGGTTTAAATCTTAAGGCAGGGCGTTTCGTTCTCGTAGCTATCATGGGACCTTACAAGTAGACTAAAGTTTCGAGAAGGATATTCTTGCTCTTCGCAGTTTAGGCCAGAAAGTTAACTAGCTATAGTCTACTGCGGTAATAAAATTGGTTCTCCTCTATAGCTTAATCGGGGCTTTATAAGCGGGTTCAAGTTGCGCAAAAAAAGGTGCTCTATTCGAGACAAAGTCGGGGCTTTACAAGCGGGTCTTTGTTTGTAATAAAGGGTTTCTACTCTTCGAGGTGTATCGCGTATTAACGTATCTTTGCGTAATACTTTGAAATTAATCAAAGACCGTTTTAGGGATTATCTGATCTATTCCGCATGCGTCGAGATCAAACTGATTAATATCGCTATAATCGGAGATACGTATCACTTAAGCGTACGCGTTTATAATGGAGGGTAATCGTAAAGTAAAATCAAAAGTGCTATTCATTATTATCATCTTGTCGAGTCTAAGAGCTCGAGGCCTGCTCTCTTATGGAGAGCATGCTCACGCTAGGCATATAGCCTAAGACACGTGATATCTATTCCAACAAACACAAAGTCATAGCTGCAAACGTAATTGATAAAAGCCAGATACTCAAATTGCCGCTCAGATCAATCACGAACACACCAACTTCTTACCCGTAAGGACCACCACTACCTCCTCGTACTTCAACGCTACCGCCAATAGTAGATTTCCGAGGCGACAGGAAATTAAAGAGGTCAGGGCGTTCACGTTCCGTTTTGATTGCTCGAGAGAAGAGAGTGAGAAGATTGATCCCAACGGATAGACTGAAATGGGAGTCTGTGATGGAAGAGTGTGAACACTGGTCGTCTTTTTGGCACTTATATACCATAGAATGATGAGAAAATCCAAACCCAATCGTTGAATAGAGAGAGATGAGACTGGCGCGGCTTTTAATAACGTATCCTTCTCTTTACTAAGTATAATTTTGATTCGTGAGATAATCATGTCCCAAGTGGGAAGTGACTTAATCTAGATCACGAGACCAGGCAGAAAAACCGACAATATCTTTGTGAGAAGATCCTCAGACATGGTCGAAATGGAAACAAATTCCAAGAATAGTCCTGCCATAATGGAGGATTTCCTCCGTTGTGGTTCTGATGATGCGGGAGCTCTCGAGAGTCGTGCCCGATGCGAGTGGTCTGACATCCCTTCGGGCTTGGCTCTTTCAGCCTTACTTCTGGCGCACCCTTCTTCGCGGACTCCATCTTGAATCTATTCGAGAGATGAGAGCGAGGCTTAAAAATGTTTCAGATTTGCTTTTGAACTCGCTCAAGATGGACTTCTTGATGGTGGGTCCATCACCTGATCATTCCATGACAGGAGACTACCTGACCTCTTAAGAGACTGAGTGTTCTCTTTGGCGTTCACTTGACCTTTTTAATTGAATTGAATGGCATGGCAAGTATGATGTTCATCTGCCCTCATCAGAATATGCAGCCTTCATGTTTTCTTGGCAAGTGGTGGACTGACAAGCGTCTCATGAACGGGATCCTCTTCTCACGAATTGATCTTAAAGGCATGCCTTGACAGAGAAGGAGAGTAATTTTGAACTTCAAGCAGAAATATCAAAACAACAGTCAGATTAAACTCTGAAATTATGATACCCATGAAGGAATTTGCACTTGCATTAGTTCTCTCGTTGTTGAGTGCGCTTTCCACCAGTGAGCCAATTTCAAGATGGCCCAAAGTTGGAGTTGTTGAAGTACGTCCTTGACCTCTTTCTTTACGGGCCCTCGATAAATGACACTTTCTAGGACATCGACCTCCTCCGCCGAGCGGATACAAACTGGACAACCCAAGAATTCCAGACTCATTGCAACAACATCGACTACACCTACTTCAGTGACTGTTGTACCGCTGAAAGCGGGCCAGGTTGGCGCTCCTGCAATGACGTCGGAACATGGTCGTTAAGTGGATCAACAATACTTTGTTACAATCTTGACGCTGGTCACGATTGCGGTAGCGATAACACTGTATGCGACAGTGGGCTAGGATGCTGTGGAAACAGCTGCTGCCAGAACTCGGCCTCGGTGACGGTCTGTGAAGATGGATGTGTGTTGAAGAATGGACTTGGCTGTGTAGCTGGATCTTATGGAGGTGCTGGGACGTGTGCGCATGGGCTGTCCGTCTCGACAGCGAGCAGCTCCACTTCCTCTTCCACTTCGATCAAGACGACTTACAGCACAGCGAAAACTAGCACAACGTCCACAGCTGACGCTCCAGCTAACTCCTCACCTTCTAGTACAAGCGCCAATACTCCTGAGAAGTCGAAAGTGAGCACAGGCGGGATAATTGGTATCGCTGTGTATGTGGGATGCTCTGTCATCGGTCTCGTAATCACTGCGGTGGTGAAAATCCTCTCATATAAGAAGAAGCAGAAGAGGGAGAAGGAGAAAGCAGCCCTGGAGCAAGCCGAGATTCGGAAGTCGAGGACCGGTTCGTCTCCCTCTGCGCCGACTTCACCTGCACCGTGGTATCCATATTCAAATTAAAGGAGCTTTTCGCCACTCTGGGGGGAGTAGTAGCAGGGCGGGCAATGGGTTGGAATGGATTTTTCCTTGGGCGTTGGGGAGGTCATCCCGTCGTGGGCGCTCCTAATCAATTTAGTTTCAAGCTTTTTTTTGCGCATTCTGAGTGAACCTCTCGTACCTAGTATTAGACAAATCTCACTCAAAAAAGAATTTTGTTGTTGGGTGAAACCGACGAGGAAGGTGCTGTCGTGGTGGAGTGCCCTAAACGAAAGTGTGAGTCACATTTTCTCGAGCGCTGCAAACAATCTATATAAATTTAAATATGCACAATTTTGGCATCAGCATTTTAACTCAGAGGAAGAGTGCTGGGCTCATAACCCAGAAGTCCCTAGATCGAAACTAGGAAGTGCTACACACCTTTTCTTTTGCCAATTTTTCTCATCCAAAATTCTTTTCGCTACTAGCCCCGACAGGTCAGGTGCGATAGCCGCCTGTTGTATTTTGTTGCACTTTCTTTAATCAGCCGTTAGTACGTCCGTTTCATATCTTTAATCTAGTCTTGCATTTGCAATACTTCAAACAAATTTCTCAATTTCAAAGTCTGAACATGCTATTTTCTGTCTCTTTTTGCACTTTTGATACCGAAGCACGCTAAGGACATTCGGGAGACGCAAGCGAAAGCCGAAACTTTGGGAGGCGCTAAGAAAAGGGGTGAATTCTTGGCTTGAACGAAAGCTTCCTCTGATTAACCTTGCAGGAAGACAGACGAGTTTCAAATGGAGATGAATATTCAAGATCTTGCATTGGGGTACTTTGTCTATCGCAACATTGATGAAGAGTCCTATTCCTTCTAGATTGACGGTCACCTGCTTCAAAGTCAGCTGACTTAAGTAAACAGTGTTAATCCAGAGGTTCCAGCCTGGCTAGCTTTCGGGACGCCTTAGTTAGGTTGAATTGTTGCTTGCAGCAGTTGAGAGCCATAATTGGTCAAACCATGAATCTTGCTCAATGAAAGCGAGCCGAGAGGTCTTAGCAAGGCTGTAGACCACCAAATTAGAACTTGAGGGCTTTTACTCGCGGTTAAATGACTTAAGGGACTTCTGAGTCATGAAACTAGCACTCTTCCTCTGAGTTAAAATGTTGATGCCAAATTTGTACATACTTACATTCAATATGCTAGCTTTCTTCGAAACAAATTCCAAATGCTAGGGCTAGTGCACGTGGATGAATGGACCGAGAAAGAGATTCAACATTACTTTCACAAGCGCATTTATGACACTATCGGACAGATTCAGTGTTTATTGTTGGCCAGCACATTGCTAAGCGTCCTGCGCCATAGGTAGCAACCAGTGCTTTTATAGTACCCATGCCAGATCCTCCGTCTGCCCAAAGAGTCGAGGTGGTGAGAGATGTAGCGCCATCGAAACATGCATCAGTCAATTCTTTACACCAGCCTTTGGGATTGCATTGCAGTATTTGCCGAAACAAGGATTGCATATTCTGCATTACCCTCCGCCATCTCATCGCCAGGCGGAGAAGTTCAAGAGCTTGACGGCAATCGCATCGAACCAGTTGAAATGGACGCAGGCTACGTGGGAGCTGAAATGAACCGGCACTCAAACGTGAAGCGGAAATCAGTATCTCAAAGCCAACAAAACAATTCATACGGAGTATTGCGTGGGACGGAAAAGAAGTCAAATGTGCACTGGTAGTAAATTCGATGCATCCCTCACGCCTTCGAACAAATTACTCCCGCTACAGAAGACCTCCGTCCGATCTTTCGGTGGGTAATGATCCAGAGAGCCTAGGATTTCTTCGCTGCCAAAATCCGAATATGTGGTACAATGAATGGTCAGGCTGGCTTCAGGAGTCTTCTGGAAGGTGCATGAGATAAAGTCGACTTCGAACCGATCTCACAGTGCGAATGTTGCATCTTCGAAGCAGACTGACCCCACCGTCAGGTACCTCTATGGATGTACTCTTTTCTCACACTTCAAATGCTGCATTTCACGTCGAAGGATGGCAGAACTCTCACGATAGAAATTTTGGGTGGAAGGAGTCGATATATATAAAGTTGGCGACTCATCAGGCTGATTGCGGCTGTGTCGCTGGGTGAGACTGCACTGCCTCACCGAGATCCCCTGAAGCCGTTTAATCGACCCGTTCGATCACCAGATTGGCGGATTTTCTTCCAGATGATCCCCATAAGATGTGTTCATCTGAAGTTTCGGGCGCATCCAATTCAATTTTCTTCATTTTGATGTTGTTCTGCGCAAGTGTCGCTCGCTCTTCCCATCATCACAACAGCGGCACAACACTTCACTCTCCCAACCTCAATTCTATTTTTACCGTCTTTTCCTTCCCAAACACACCGCCGCCAATAATTCTCTTCGGCACAAGTCTACCAATTTCTCAAACCGCGCACCATGTCATGCGCTCACGAATCCATCCTGTGTTACTCTCCAAGTTTCAGGACCCCGCGGCCCGCGAAGATCGCCTCCAGCATCGCTCAGATCACACTGCATTGCATAACAGAATCTGAACCTTCATCCAGCCATGTTCCTGCCGTCCTTGCCATGCCATCCCATGATTCTGAATCCTAAAACGTTAGGCCCAAGATCTATCACCGTTTCGAAAATCATCTCATATCACCTTTATGCTATATATGGGGCCTGTCAATGTTTCGTGGCCCTCAACACTGCATGTATCAGTTCAAGCACTGGTTCCCTGGGGCCCGCCTCATATCCGTTGACCGGTGTCTGGACCAAAACGGTCTTATAGCCTTCCCCTTCTTTTGCTATTGAATTAAGGAATATTATGCCGATCATAAGACTTTGCGTTCCTGGTTTGCGTCTTCTTTAGTCAGGGACCCAACCACAACCTTCACTTCTTAATTCCCGATAGCACAACGCCACGTTTTGAAGATCTGGTTTGAATAATGCAGGAAGGCTTGAGTTCCGAACTAGAACTTCCATTCCGTATTCCGATCAGGAACGCATTACATCAATCGGCAGCACTCCGCGGCAATTGAGCCTGATAACTGTAGCAAAAACATGCGATACGTCAGATTCGTGCCTGCCATCCGAAGTTTTTCCCACCTGCAGTTTGGTGCTAAGTCGCATTTATGAATCGTGACGTTCAGGCCTTAAGTAGTGGCTGGACCAATTTCGTCCCTTCAGCCGCCTCGAACAAGGGTCATCCTTCCCCCTTTTCGTGGACACAACGTCAAGCGAAAACTACAAGTCGTGACTTGGCTTCCTAGCCGAGAGACAAGCACACGGAAAAAGCAATTCAAGGATGACCCCACCATCGCAACGTCACCTGGCCATGCGATCTATGCCTTTAGAACCCTTCTAGTCTTAATTGTCCTACTTTATGGATATTGATATCTAGAATGATATGATGGGACCCTGGTCGAGACTTCTCAATTGGTGGAGATTCATTTTCGTAGGTCTCAGGTACACCCGTGTACAACTCAATGAAGGTTGAAATTATGGTGAAGTGGCTCGTAAGGCTGCATTGTGCCTGAATCGTCGTCGGGGTTCATGCTGGATGAGGAGATCACGAAAATCGGAAAATCCTCAAGAGGGAATCATTTATGCGCTGCGCAAATCTCGGTGCATTATTGAAAATCGGGATGTTGTAGGGAAGGAAGGGTTCGTCACAGATGAGCATTTCGGATGAGTCAGTTTGCTTATGACAGCTGCTTGGCAAGGAAGTCCCGGATCTTTCTAGATGAATTCGAGATGAAGTCTACAGTGCTATATGCTAGCCTTTAGGCCTAAGAGCTTGTTGTTTGTTGTGATAATTGCGGCGGTTATGCAGTTCATTTAAAAGCCTCGTCAGCCACCCGTACGAAGCGAATGATGATCAGGGGCCTTATCATATCAAAGGACGTAGTTTGGTTGAAGGGAATAGCAAATTCTGGAAGGCATGTTGAACGCAACGTGCGAGGTGGAAATCTAGGGATAATGCTCAATTGATTGATTTTTGATGCTTTCATTATTTTACACTACCGCTCATGCCAAAGTCTTATCTCGATTTTTGGTCTTGCGACGAAATCGAAAACTGATGATCTCCCTGTAATGCATATGGCGATGATGGACCAGCAAGCATCTCCCTCCGATCCTGTCCCCTTGCTATCTCTGGCCCTGACCTGTATGAGATCTTGCGATCCGTGTTCCCCAATTCTTCCCCTTATCAAACAAATGTTTGCCTACTCCGTCTTCTCGAGCCATTTTCGAGGAACCACTACCATTAACGCCAGTGTAAATGCGAACCGCCGATATTATCCGCCGCCAAACGCCTCTCCCATGATTGATGAACAAACATGCTTTATGATAAGAAACAACGAGTGGGTATCAGTGACCAAAGTGCCACCCCAAGTAACAAGACAGATTCGAATGGCAGAAAGAAAATATTGTACTTTATACATTAGGACATGGGTGTTTGTTCTGATCGTTCATCTTCGCGGTGTTGTTGGTTCATACCATCGCACCTCCTTCGAAGCTGTGACAACCGCGCTCGTGCCTCTTCATGTTGCTTCGGACGCTGAATGCCTTGCCGCATCCCTGGTGCGGGCATTTGAATGGCTTCTCGCCGGTGTGTGAGTGGGAGTGGATTCGTAGGGACGATGGTCTTGAGAAAGCCTTGTTGCAGGTCTGGCAAATGTATCGGTCTTGCGATTGAGGGAACGATGCAGCCGATGATGGCGAGATGTAGTGGTGATGTTGCCATGGGTTGGCGCCGGATGAAGGCGTCAAGGTGACCGAGACAGGCATCAATGGTGGAGGGAATTGCTTTTTCACGGTTAGCAATGAAACGAAACGAGGCTTGATGTAGGGAAACATACCTGAGGAAGTGGTCTCTGATAGTAAAGTCCCGAGATTTGCGATTGAGGCGGGGGTGTTGGCTGCATAGGACTCGGGTAATAAGAGCTCATCGATTGTTGAGGAGAAACAGTGTACTGAGATCCGTTGTATGGGGATTGATTATAAGCCATCGCAGTTGCTGGCATGGAAACTCGTCGTTGCAAAGTGGGAACATGTTGACGCTGAGCGTGAGGTTCCACATTGTTGATGGCTGAGATGGTTGATGGAGTGAAGTAGTATCCTGGTGCTGATGCCACAGAATATCCTGAGTTTGATGCTGTGGAAGGAGATTGACGTCCATCAAAACCCGAGTCGGACTGCATCGGCGGGGTCGGTGGCAGAGCCCCTCGAGAGTTCATCGTTGGCGACGGTCCATATTGCTGATGTCCCGAGTCTGGTCGATACTCGCTCTTCTGTTGCTGTGCTACAAGGAAATTAGTTCGAATGCTAGATCATTCTCGAGGTTGTTTACTGACCTTGCTGTTGTGCTTGAGCTTGTTGCTCCTGAGGACTCAAACCATCGGCCACACCTAATAAGCTCGATATCGATGGCAGAGAGCATTTGCTTGTTTCGTCGACAGGTGGTGAGGGTGGTGGTTGAGGAGCGGTAACGTAGGTGTAAGTAGGGTTTTGGTTGAGCGCCTGGGCGGTGTATGGGTTGGTGACGAGAGTTGAAGCCATCATGTGTTGTGGCCTCGAAGGAGTTGGTTGAAAATGCTCTACGTGATGTCTGCCTTCGTGTACTAGACTGGAGAGGTTCATGACCCGGATCCAGGTGTAGATGTAGTAGTGTTTACCGGCTTCCAAGAAAGTCAGGGACGTCGAAATAGCTGAATGTTGCAATAGATGTGCTGATGAAGAAAATGTTGCTGATTGTTGAAAATGTCGTTAGGGATTAGGGTATTAAGTTTGGATACTTTCTTAAGTTTCCCACGAACTGTGTATTGTGGCCCTGGTGTTGAGAGAGACGCCTGCGAATGCAAGGCTTCAGAGGTGCGTGAGGGATTGATGATATTTATCAGATCTCCCGTAGACTGGTGTGTGGGCGATCAGGTGAATCCACTGTACAGATCCCAGTCGGCTCCAGAGTAACAATGCTGTCACAAATTGGGTGTGGGTCAGCTTCTGGGACTGTGACTTGAGATGCCCCAAGCCTTGAAACCTTGCACAATAATAACACTCGATGGTTGGGATGATCCGGAGCACCTGTGGGCTTGCTTCCTGCTACTGGGCCTTCGCCGCGTTGCACCGGCACCGCTTCTTGATATGGACGAGCAAAGGAGGATTTCCAGGATGTGCAGGGAGCATTCAAGGATCTCCGATGCCTGTAAAAGACCGTTGGGTATGCACCCGCAGTGGAGGACCCCAACGCAATGATATCGGTCGGCTAGGGTGCAATGCTTGTTCAATGCAGACGTGCCTCGGAGGATATTCCGTTCAAGGCGAGCTTTCTTCTCAGGTTTTCAGGGCCTCCCTGCCTGTCACCATCAGATGTTTGGACCAGGATCTTGACAAGTTAGGGGAAAGACATGAGACGAGGGTGACGGAAGCACTGATGCACAAGTGGTGGGAGGACGTGCAAACTTCTCCCCTCTCAGGTGTGCATCGCTTGGTGGCAGCCGGCAGATTTGAGCTCTTTCAATGCTTTTCCCTCCAACCCCAATTGTGGAACAATCGTTCTGCCCACCCGGAGTCGACTGATTCTTGGGATGCCTCTCGTTTCCACTCACCGGTTTTTGGTGTTCTCTGTCCCTCTAAGCTCTGACAGTAGTGAAGTGACGGACAGTCTGTTCGCACAGTATGCTACAGCTAATGATCGAATCGTGACACGGACAGCAGAGCTCTTGAGTCCATAAGATTGTGTTTGGGGTATATTGGATGAAATTCTGGAAGGCGGCAAATGAATCTGTCCCGTCTGTAAGATCCCACCCTGCTCTCTCCAGCGATCGCCGCGATGGGCGTCTGTACTGGAGTTCGCTTCGACGGTGGAAGGCCCGTGATAATTCAAGGTTAAGATGATAAGCTACAGGGATCGAAAGGCGTCGTTACACAAATGCAGAATATCGTCAGTACCGTCCCAAGGTCCAGACTAACAATGGTTGCATCGTTTGATCAATTAGTCGAGGGGAAACGCCGCGGGACGGCCTGTTTAATACACTGTATGGAATGTGAGAAATCCTGTCACTAGTAGAGTACTCGTATTTCTGCAAAAGGCGCAATGGAAGGTTGAACCGTGGCTAGAATTTAAGCGTTGTCGATCTCTCGACTAGGAGGATGATGGAAAACGAGCATGAGGACGACAATTGGCCCCAAAGCGCCCGAAGAGAACTAAGGTAACTCTAGAACGGTGGCCACCGGTACGAATATCCACTTCGTGCTTCACCCGCGTCTGTCAACCCACGCTTCACGGGCCGCAATAGAGTAGCTCGAAAGCCATGCTTCGCCTGCACCGTTGGTATCGATCCCGCGCATGGCACACGGGATATTGCTTCACGGGAACCACCATCGGCCAGGCCAGCACGCTCAACACAGTGAACACGACGTCGAGTTCCCGAGTGCCTCGTCTTCATGTCAGGAAATCAGACCGTCGCTACCATGATTTCGGGCCTCCTGTTCACATCCACTTGAGCGTCGAGTCAATGACCCGAAAGAAGGGAGATAATGTGGAGTCGTCTGTAAGAGATGGGAGTTTCCGTTGCAACACTGCTGGTCCACCAACGCCGGATGCTCGATCTTCCATGGCCGCCAATATTTTGCAGCAGAAGTGCGAGTAAAGTTTGTATCACCGCCACCCATCATGCTTATGGGCATCGCTTGGAGAGGAGTTTTGTCTCGACCACTTGGTTTCTACTGGCTCGTCTTCGGTTCCACACCCACGAGACCCTTCGGTTCCATGATCCTTGGGCGCATCCATGGCCAGCATTGTTGTGTCGAGTCGAGTCGGATGCCCTTGTCGCGCCCATCCTGTCGGGGATCCATGTCATCCATGTGAAGGTTTGCAGCATGCTAAAAACGCCTCCGCTGATCCTGACCTTACCCGAGGTCGATCAGGTATTGACAGGTGTGTGAACAGAAGGTCCAGGGCCTTCTGCGATCATCCTGACTGGTACAACGGTAACCACTGAAAGGCTGCGCTGCGTACAAGAAAAGGAGGCTGTCCAGTCGTTGACAGCATATTTCCCAGCCAGCGACGACGCCACGAGGCGTCTGCTCGTCAAGGCTCGCATACGCTTCCAGAGATTGTTAATCTCCCTCATCGAGGGGCTTCTTACGAACCCAAACCTTGGGGTTCTTCCCGTTCTCGTCGTCGCAGCCTCAGGTATTGTTCTGCTGGGGAACATTGACGGCGTCGACGGCCGCCACCATGCAGAGAGCCACTGGCATGGGCAGAACCTGCATTGACGTGGTTCGAAGGAAATCCGGATGATCTGTTTTTGATCTGATTCTTGAAGGCTTGGTTGAAACTCGATACCATCTCTCCGGCAGGATGGAACACTGACGTTCCACTGCTCTTGATGCGTTCGCAGTGTTTGTCCAATGGGCGTGATGTTTCGGTGGATATTTATACACAATTGGTGTTCTTATTTGGTCCAGTTTGGGAGTTTCTTCAAGCGTCTGAAATGCGGTTGTAGATCTCCCGACGAAAGTGAGGGAGGGATTCAAGGGAAGCTCGCTTAGGATGGGTACATGACTCCAGCAAGGCCAGTGTGGTAGCCTGACCAGGCATCTTAGCTATTGTTTGCAATGCATGAAATTGGTGAAGCAGCTTTCGGTCTCAAGAATACATCGCCAGCAACCACTCCTATGCCCGCGCCTGGTCGTACAATTCAGTCTGCAGAACACACGAACACCCCGCCAGCCCTGCGAAGACGCCCAATTGAGCCTTGACTGACGCGCTGGCAATAATATATGGTACATCGCGCATGCGGCGTGAGGGGGCCACTGGGGGCTTCGTGGATCAGTCGGAGATGATTGTCTGCATGCACACTTCATGCCTGCGCTGTGAGAGAGCAAAGGCAGTGGCAGTGGCAATGGCAGGATAGGATATTGTGAGTGGCGCACCTCCTTGTTCTTTCTCGGATTACGCCCGTATTCGCCGAAATGGTCCATATTAACGTTCATAAGGATAGAGAGTAAGATACTGGGATTCTGGCAATCGATGAGCGATCGTAGATCACCGCCAAGGGGCTTTCTGGGTAAACTCGATTCTGGGTTCCATATAAAGATCTGGGGCTACGGCGTCCTACTCGTGATGCTCACCGTCATCAACCACCAGCGAGTATCGTCGAGGAATGATTGGTGTCAAATCTCTCTGCGGCAGGCACACACGCAAGGAGACTTCCTGATCTCAGCGAGTCACGGCCCCTGGGTTATCAGCTCGACTGAACAAGGAACGAGCTTGATAGCCACATGGAAGCCCGAACGTCTGCCCCGCGATTGCACATAGCAGGGCTTCTGTTCTGCAACCTCTCCTGTGCTACAGCGGCAACACGATGTGTACAGCATGCTACGGAGGATACAGACAGGTTTGAAGCTCCAGCCCTGGTGAAGCTCTTTGGTTCTCTCAGCCTCGAAATCTTCTCATGATGCATGCGTCCGAAAACAGTTGTGCACCCGCCAATGCCTGGAGACTGGGAACATGCACGCAGCGTCTCCTCAAACCCTGCACGCATCGCCACGAACACCACCATGACTCCGAACAGTACCACCAGAATTCAACTCTGTGCTCACTACTGTACGACACGTTGGACATATGAGAAACAGAAGCTGTGCATGCAGAGATGCTAAAGCGGTTGTACAGCTTCCTCGCAAGGCAAGCACACACGGGCTAGATGTTGTCTGCATATATTGGATCTAGATGTCCCCCCAGGATCAGGATCATTGCAAGGAGGCAAATTTACCAATCGGGAGTCGATCTCTCGATAAAACTTGCTTGTGAGCCCATTCAGTCAGCACTGCCAGGGTGGCTCTCCAGAAACTACCGTTACCGTGGTCGTCACAATTTCAATTGATTTCCGGAGTTCTTCAAGCGAGCGTTCTTCCAGAACTCCACCCCTCCTTTACGGAAAAACATAATTGATTGCACTCTATTCCCAATCTGGTGGACTTCGTCACCAGATCGAATTCAGCCATCATCCGAAGTTCAAAGATCAAAATCTACGGCCCCCATGAACAGGAGATCTCTGGGCTTAAGCCCCGAGTCCCTGACTGGATCAAACATCAGAAGAAACTCTCCCATGCAGGAAAAAATGAACTCTGTAACTCATACGCAATCGCCGCCATGACACAAGCAAAACACAAACAACTCTCCACTCAAGATCCGAGCGCATCGCCGTTGAAAGAGTACTGTGCTAGAGCGCCTCCGCGTGCGGCACGTTCTTTGGTGACCCAGACCCTGCCCTATATCAACGCCTTTTATACATCGCTTCGGCCATCGTTGCAACGTCGCGCCCTAGCCGAGCCTGAACTTTGGCAGCCGTTTTTCTACCGCGAAGACCAAACAAAGTAAAGTCACCAAGGCAAATTGAGTGCCATTGCATGCGGCGAAGTAATCCCATACGGAAATTTCAACGAACGTGGTGGAGATCATCGATGCTGGCATCAAGATTGGCACCGGGCCCAGTCAACATGCAAAGGGCCTGTCAAACGCTGTGATATTTCGAGTCAGTTGGACCCCTGGAAACTTGGACCACCTGCTGGCCAGACGATCATCTTTTCCGGCAAATCCTCCCTGCGACGAGCGTATTCTTGACCTCCTGCATCACGCAGCAGGAAGTCCACATCCCAGGGAGCAGCTTCCCATTCTTGGAAGCGGTGTCTCTATTCAGCAACGATGAGCAGATCAACTTGAAGCCATCGTCATAGGAGTCTCTTTCGAGTTGGCCCCGATTCGAGTTGCATTTTGGATCAGGAACTCAAGATCAGATTTTCTAAAAACACCCCCTTAATCCCAACCACGCAACCATCAAGACCTCGCGGAGAAGCAAGCCGTCCAGTTCTGCCAGGCCTGGGTGTTCTTCCATGTCCTCTGACCTCACCTCTGCTAGCTCTTTCCAGGCCCCAGCAGTCACCAACGGAACTCTCCTTCACGGCACCTTTGCAGCCCCTCCCGTCCACATCCACAATCGGCCTTGCCAACATCTTTGAAGCAGCCTGTGTCCTGCATCACTCCGCCTATAGAGTTTATTTGAATAGGCGAGTGTCCGGAAAGGTTAACGCACCTCCTCCGTGTTGAGGGCTATAGTCAAAAGTTTTTAAGGTATTCTCTGCATACGCCTTCGCAACCCGCTGTCACCCCGTTGAAGTCCAACCAGAACCGTCAACGGTTTCTTGCAGCAAAGCCTCGATCTACGGAGCTAGATGAGCAAATTTACATTTGGTTAAGGAGAAGGTTTCGGCATGCTTTCCTCTCCTGTGGTCTCGCAGGTGGGTGCGGCAATAGTTTTTTCCCCTACTTTTGCTTTTCGCTGTTTTCTTTTGTCTGCTGTACGGAAACGAGAAGGCTTTCAACAGATGCTCAGATGAGCCCACGTTTCATTGTCCCGCACAGGCCTGGATCACAACGCCGTGGCGTTCATAAATGATCCGAGGGTGAGAAAAAGCCACCCCGGATCGTTGATCTCTGGACTGCCGCGCGCCTTGGTCGCCCTCATGTCTTGAATATTGGTGGCGTTCAAAAGGGTGCATTCGCTTAAGGCACAGGCCAACCGCCCTCAAGCCCTTCATTCTTATATCACGGACTAAGCTCCTGTACAAAGAAATCGGTCTCCTGCCGGTGCGGGGATCTTGATTGACCCGCAAAAGAAAGTACAGATTCTGAATCTCTTCCGCAAGATACGGGATTTAGGCTGGATGTTTATTCAAACCCGGGATGACGAGTCCTCATTTCGGTGCAATAGTCTAAGCTCGTGGGATGTGTGAAAAGTTTGGAACCGAGCGCTGTAAGCACACGCGAGCTGATCCTTTTGGAAGCAAACGACTCTTTTCGGAGGATGCGTGACCAGGAAAACACCATTTAGGAACCTGCATAGATCACACACGGGAGTGATGTATGCTTGTTCGGGAGTCTAGAGCCCACATGCTTCTCAGCTGTCATATTCCGGGTCGAGATTGCCGAGGGGCCGCTTCCTCCCTGATTCTCAGTCAGAAGTTTGTTCCTGTCATCGCGATGTTTCGTTGAAGTGTGGTCAGAGTCACATGATCTGTACCATTTTCCAAGAATACTTCTCTTTGACTCCAACCGCCTGGACCCAAGCATCAGGAGTTTAACCGTCTCAACTTCTTCCCAAGAAACTTTCATCATCCCAATCACAGTGCAAGATATCTAAAATTATCTCTCTCCGCATATGTCAGCGCCTGTCATCGTTTCCCCAGACGTCTCAGCCTTATCTCCAAGCCCCTGAAACTCGATAGTCCGAGCTTTTCGAAACATCAACAGCCTCACGTCAAGGGAACATCGTCCCTTCAATTCCCAAAATGCCATTGTCCACTTCGATTTCGCACAGTCCTGTTCGTTGGTTGTTCACGGATGCTGCAGCATATGCATGTCGGACATTATCCATCCCACGATTTATTCGTTTCGTCTTCACTTCAAAAGAAATCTCCGTCGGAGCAGAGGCGTTTCGTTCCCCTACCTTGCCTTGACATCCCAAGCCATGTTCAGATCTTTAACTCGGCTTGAAAGCTTGAACCAAGCATGCTTAAACTGTTTCGTCAATCTGGAATCTAAACACTCCAAATTTCAGATATATTGTTCATGACCGGGGAGCTGGAATCCTTTTTCGTCGAACATTAAGCATAATGCTAAAGTTAGGCACAACCACCAAGATCAAGCATTAATGTAGAGTGGTGGACGAAACACGTCAAGAAGCTTGACAGCGGAAGAAACACTTCGAGCTAGCTTGTCGAAACTCTGATGAGATGTCATATTTTGGATGCTATTGTGCAAGCACAAGCACCAAGTCTAAGCATTGATGTGAGGTGATGGTCGAAACTGTCAAGAAGCTTGAATGCTTAGTTAGTTGGCGGTTATGACAGCGGAAACATCTGAGCTTGCTTGTCGAAACATGTTAGCTTTGGATATTATTGTGCAAACACAGGCACAGAATTACAAGAGAATCTCAAACATGACATCTCGTCTCTCTGACTCCCTCTCCATCTCACTTCCCCGTCTTTGACACACTATTTTTGGTGGGGTTTCAAGACCTCTCTCTATCCCATGATGATCTCGAAGCACGGAGCAAAGGCCTATCTATCTTTGGATCTTTCAGCTTTGACACCTCGTGGCACAGAGATTGACACAAAGATTGAGTTTCGATCTTCGGAGCAACGAAACAACTCAAAAAGAAGGGTTATAGCATGAATGATGCTCGTGGGGGAAGAGGAGGGTAAACAAAACAATGTTTTGGGTCATTGATATAGGGCACGGAATAGAGGGACAAGAGGGGAGTAGTATCGAAACGTCATAATGAGAGGTGAGCTTGATGGTGGAGGGGAAGGAAAGGTTGAGGAGGGGTTGAGCTTGAGGTTGGGATATTGCAGGATGGGTGAGGTGCTGGGGTGGGAAGTGGTGAGGAAGTGGTGGACATGAAAGTTCTCGGAAACTGAGTGATGGGATGTACGTTGGTGGGAGTCGAACCCATCAACTTCAAAGTCATGATGCCAGGAACAAGATGAGTGAGCTCAAAAATAATAAGCAATCAGTGTATTCTCTCCAACTCAAGCACATATGTCTAGAATGATCACTGAATCATGTTTACAGATCCACCGTTCGATCATCCTCGTTTCCGCCAACCAAGATGCAATCTCCCACGTTCGTGGCTCTCGGGGAGGCTGAGTCTCCCATCAAGCTCAAGCCCCACGAACACATCACGAACGCGTGGGTGCTCATCCCCACGTTCCTCCTTCATGATCTTCTTTGTTTCGATTCAGCGATCAAGTGGTAGATCGTCCTTAATCTCCGATCAGCTTTCGAGATTGGGGATGAACAGACATCCCACAATCGGAGAAGTTTCGTTATCTCTTGAGAGAAGGGAGATGAAAGGGAGAGAGATGTTTTGATCGCCGGTAGGCAATCGAGGAGGTTGGAGGGCCGTGTTCAAGGACCTGCTCAACCCGAGGCAGTGAGGAACGTGGAGCGCTCGTGGTCTAGTGACCGAGCATGCTCAAGTCCTTCGAGTTTGAACCTATCCTCGAAGCTCCAATGTCCTTGCTTGGAACAGATATTCATCTGATCATCAAGTTTTCATTTGTCCGAATTTGTTGGAACTTGTTGTTCACGACGAGTTCACTTTCACACATACCACCTTCGCCCCAAAGTCACTAGTAACAAGCTATAATGGCTCTCGCAAACCTTTCAATCTAGGACAACCATTACCATGTGAGATACTTCTACAAGACCTAGCTCGTGCTAAGTGGTAAGTGGTAAGTGTTGCCTTTCGAATGAGGGCTTGGCGATTTCGTCTTTGACCTGAGCAGAATGGGCCTCATGTCCCGAAGTCCCAGAGGCATCACAACTTTGCTGACAATTCTACGCTCAGAACTTCGACAGCCAATCTTGGTCACTTCAAGACCTGTTGCATTCAAGGACCACCGCATTCTTAGACTTTGGCAACTTCACATCCTCGTCTTCGAGTCTCATGCTCTCCCAATTCTTTGCCGAGCCATCAAGCATAGAATGAGTTTGAAGCCCTCAAGGCTCTCGGTCACAAGCTCGAACCTCTATCTCATTATCCATGGGTATGTCTGGGAAATGGAATGAAGTCTTTAAATCCTCGATATCTTGTCGTAACCCCATTGCATTCATGGCCAGTTCTTGGATATGTCGATCAAGTGACCTTCACAGATCCGTGGAACGATTTTAGGAGGAGCAGCCGATACTTCAAGTGAGACTCACCTTCAACTACTAAACAAAGAACAGACATTCTGTCTTCCAAATTGTTCCAATTCTGAACTGCAACCAGCTCAATTGGACCCTACCTGTACCCACGATCAATAGAATAAATCTCCATACACTAGTTCTTAGGAGACTGAGTGATCTCGGGCTGCATGTAGAGTAGAACAGAGGAAGGATAGACCACTCGTCGTCCTCCCTGAGTTCCAGAAAGGACAAAGAAAAGAGTGTCATGCCGTCCAAGTCTTCCTCGACCTCAATCGCGCTTCTTTTTGAGCTATCGCGAAAGTGATTTTGGTCAACTACTTTCTGATCTAGCCGCAGAACAACCCAGGTTCATTTGCTTTATATTTCGATTGATGTACCACTATGGGCGGGTCATTCATTTCATCAATTCAAGTTTGAATGAGGTTCAGAGGTGGTCGGCTGGGTGGCTCCTGCCTCTCTGGCCAGCTTCTTCCCAACCCTGCCTTCCCTTCCTCACCACCACATAGCAAATTCTTCACAACACCACACCTTCCTCACAACCACCCCCTCCCTTCCTTACCTGATTCTCGTTTTATTTGGTTCTGTAAGCTCTCGTGCTGGCCAGTGTCGCCGTCTACCTCGTGTGGAGGTCTTCGGCAACCTTGAACACCAAGTGGCAGCTGGGTTTGGAAGACGATTTCGGGGAGACTTGCTGAGTCTGGTACACAATTTCCTCGGCTTTAATGCTGCGTGTAATCATTTCGGTTTTTGCATCGGCGACGCGTCGATAATTCACAGTTTCATGAAGCAGTTTACTGCATGCTGGTGCGCGATGAGCCATCGCTCCTTCCCACCTCAACCGCATAACCACTTACGTATCATTGTATCTTTCCACTTAGTTAAGGCTCTCTTCATTTGTCGCCATTGTTTCTATTCTGTGCTCGATGTCCCATATATTCCCATTCAAGTCGAGGGATCCCAATGCCCCAACTTCTCTCTCGACATTGGCGGTTTCGTTGCAAGGTGACAAACCTCTCGACATTCTGGACATTGGCTCCAAGTCACGGACTGCTTTCCAATTCTAAAACACGTGCAGATTTTCGCCACCTTGTTGCACGTCGCATTTTTCATTGTCGTGCAGCGATAATCACGTTTACTAAGATTCTGGTTGAGCGAGACTCTGGTCATCCAAGAATCTCGCTGATCCATATTCTCGCTAAACGTAAAGAGCGCTGAACGCATATTATGCTCAGTGCAGACTAAGAGAAACAGCGGATTATGAAAGGAGCAGATTATGAGCGAGAATGCGATGTGCAACAGAGTGGCAAATCGACTTTGTTATTGGTTTGAAAGATTTCACTGCTCGGACTCAATTCATCTGGTGAGGTATTGGGTTCAATTCTCCAGGTGAAGTGTGAACTGCAGAACCATCACGAATACCCACAATGAGGAAGTCCTTTATCTTGAGTATTCACATTCATCAGACCTAATAAATTACAGTTGTAGTGTGGTATATGCCCTTCCCATCCCATCCCCAACCAAGAAACGCCCCGCTACCCACCCAAGAAAATCAATATGTACTCTCCCTCCTTCTCCGGCACCTCCACTCAGATGGCATAATTCTCCGTATGCAAAAAAATCTCATCTTTACTCTCATCCCCCCAAATATCCGCCTGTAACCTCGCCACCGTATTCGCAACATCAACCCTCATACTCGGCGGCCCGCAAACAAAAACACACGTCCGTCTCCCCATCAACCCTTCTCCCCTCCCATCTTTCCCTCCAGTCGCCATTTCCTTAAGCATGTACCCGAGGTCTGGTCGTCCGTATTCGGTTGACCAGCCTTCTTTCTTTTTTGAGCCGACAAAGGCGAATCTCATGAGGTTCTTTTGGAATTCGGTGGGCGTGCTGGGGAAGCCGAAGTCGAAGGTTGAGGTCGCGGTTGTGGAGGGGATTGTGATCTGGAGGTCGGCGGATTTTTGGCGGGTGTGGGCTGCTTCTGGGTGCGCGGGCTGTAGTGAGGCTTGGGGTTGGGGTTGAGATTGGGAGGCTGTTGTTGGTGGAGGAGCGAAGGTTTGGTGTTGAGGCGCGTAGTCGTTTGGTTGTGGAGAGTAGGTGTTCTGTGGCGAGTAGGGATTCGGAGATGGTGAATTTCCAGGTTGTGGTGAGTATGGATTTGGAGACGGGTCTTTACTGTCACCCGATACAGACGAGACGTAGCTAGCTGGTCTGTACACATTTGGTGGTGGACCTGGAGGAGGTGGTGGCCAGTTTTGAGGGTTGTAGGCTTTGTTTGGGGAGGGAGGCGCGAACTGGAAATGAGGCGCGTCGTGGCGGGGTGAAGGTGGTGGGAAGTGAAATTCCCGGTTCTTCGATATCGAGGATGAGGGGGAGAGAAAGCGGTGGGTGGCTTCATGACCGCTCTGGTGGCTCATTTCGGACATGGTTGAGTTTCTCTGATTTTCTCGTCCTTCGAGCTTCTTGAGAGAGTTCTCTCGGTGGGCCTTAGTAGGAGGCGGAGGGAATGAGGTTTGTGGTGGAGGAGGGAACACTTTGGGTTGTAAGTGTTTTGGTCGAGGTAGTGACGTGATGGCGTCTTGATCTTCTTCGCGAAGTTCCCTCTCTCGGTCCTCGTCTCCTTGCGCTTCGTCTCGGATGAATGCCGAGTTGCGCTTCGCTGCGATCCCGGAGACGAAACCATCAAGCTTGTCGTGGAAGATCGTGCTGATGGGTCTTGGCGCTCTTTCGCTCATGCCCATCTTCGTCTGTCTCTTTGCTGCTGTGACATAGAATTGACACGTCACGGTGTCGGGAGGAGCGTATTCTCGGCAAATTCGCAGCTCTTCCCTGAACCAATCCATGGCTTCCAGTCTCTTCAAAGCCCACACCACTTCGATCTTCTTGGTCACAGCTTTACCATCTCTCATTCTCTTGATGAGATTCAAGAGCTGTGAGACGATTGCTGTGATGCCACTGCCTCCAGCAAACAGGATGACGGTATCGAAAGCTGCCAGTTCTCGTTGCATACCACCGTAAGGACCTTCGAGGTAGGCACGATACGTCTTGAACGGACCTTTCTCGATTGCTGTCTCGAGCACCTTCCTGGTGAAGCCTCCAAATGGTCGAAATACCAAAGTACAATCTCTGTACAGGTCGCCGTACTCTGAGGGGAAGTCCTCACTGCAAAGTGATGAGATCGTGAAGGGATGATTCTCGAAAATTGAGATTCCTGGCATTCTGAGGTAGACGTATTGTCCTGGTCTCCAGGTTATTTGCGTTGGGATAGTGATTTTGATAGCATTTTCGGCCATCAATGTAACAGCAGCCTCGTCTCCAATGAGCCAAGCATTTCTCCATGGCTTTGACCAGTTCAAGTTGAACATTCTCAAGAAGTAAGAGAAAGCCCAGATGGCGACTGTTGCCCAAAGGTAGTCCCACGAAGAGAGATAATTCTTGCAATGCCAGAACAAGAGTCCGACATAGGCGACCGCGACTGGAATATGAAGGATGGTGAAGAGTTCGTAAGCAAGAGATCGCAAGAATGGTAGCGATGCGACGCAGAGCCAGCCCAATGGTACCAGACAGGCAATTCCAGATCCATAGATGATGCCACTTCCGGGTGGAAAGAGCTTATAGAACACTGACATACCGTTATCGTCCCAGACCGGTTGGACGTAGAATGGAATCGTATGGACTAAAGCCAGGAACAAGCACAGATAGCCACCCCAGCGATGAAATACACCAAGTCGCTCATGTCCAATTCCCGTGATCATGGAAATGAGATTGGCCTTCATGCTCGTTGCAACAATCCAAGGAGTCATCGCAATCGAGAGCATCCCAGCTCGAATGGCCAGTGGTGGGGATCCGTATTGAATGCTTTGCCAGTAGAGTGGTTGCGGCAAGAAGCAGTACAAAGTCACGAAGGCTAGAGCAATGGTGAGAATGGCAATGACGGCAAGCGAGGGGAAGCTGAGTATTGTCCTTTTCCTCCACTTGATCTCCGGAACAGGTCGATAGAAAATCCATCTGAATAACGCCAGCGTATCATTGACGATTCCTATCGATGACCAACGTGATTGTCCTCGAGTGAGGAAATTCTTCTCGCCGTCTCTTGGAAAGAGCTGGTCTACTGTTCCTCCAGTCCCCATGTTCTCCATCGCATAGTCCGTATCTGGAGAGTAGTTCGCCATGTGATTTTCCACCTCTGTCTTGTGCATGGCTTGCCGTAACTTGTCGGTCCAGAGATGATATGCCCTCGTCACAGCCACTAGCACCAACAAGACAATGCAGAAGTATGTCCATCCCAGCGCGTACTTTCCAGCCTTTGTCCAAGGATCTACCGTATCCGCTTCAACTAGGCCAGGCGGACTTGTCGCTGTGAGGGGAATATTTATTCGTTTCGCGAGCTCTGCAAACGTTCGGGTACCAGCCCTCACAGCAGCCATCTCCCGCGATGTCGTTGACATCTTCGCCGTGGGTGTTCCTTAGCCAGATCTTTTTCGTAAAGTACAAGTTGGGGTCCAGGGCGAAGATAAGTGCCGAGTCGTCTGACTGCTGTCAGCTTACAAACGTTGGCGATCCAGGCTCGGGTCTCCAACCTCTCCTGTGCAAATTCGGTCCGGTCGGGTGTACGTACTTCAAATGTTTCCTGCCATTAAACGTTGTCCAGTCTATGTGGCGATTCGCCGATGATATGCAAATGCGCTCGAAACATCCAATAAAATGCGAACAGTGCAGAGCTTCGAGGAATACCAGACTCCTCCAATTAATACAGCGCGATGACTAGCGAAGGTCGACAATGGTTGTCATAAGAAAGGAAGACGAAGGGGCACCAGCGCAAGCAATGGAGCAAGAGGGGTCGCACACGGATAAAGCGGTGATGGTTCAATATGTACTCGGAGGACTCGGTGTGGGGAATCGCGGCCGGGTCGACGTTGCACAACCTCTGATAGCTAAGTTCCTGCAGGTGGAGGCCAGGCCGTCACCCCAACCGCTGGGTCTATTGCTTTCGTCTCAATTGATAAATCGCATGCTAGTAGCGATCTTGACAGGAATAGGCCAGTGAGATCGAAATTGCTTTTGGCTGCCGAAGAACGTGGTAGAGGTGGGAGGTTCGGCGGTTGAAGACGTCTCTATATTGGTGGTCCTGGACCCCAAATGCAATGCCCTGTCTTATCGAAGCGCTAGCTACGTAGCTGCCGTTATCGCGCATGCAAGTCACAGGATGTGAGGATTTCCAGGCCGTGCATCAGACTTTGGTAATGGTTCTGGTAGCGGACAATTCCTGTTCGAGAGGGGATCGGAATCTGCTCAGCCTTGAGATGCAGCAGAGATGCAGACGTATGTTTGTCGGTATGAAGAAAGATTGGTCTCAAGGAGAACTTCTGCAATATGAGAGACAGCAGTCGTGTACTGTGTACTCGTGTACTCGACGTTGTGCGGTCTGTGAGTGGAGAGTCAGTTCCTCGGCTAACATGCAAAAGGTCTAGCCGGCAATTCTTCCACATGCACATCGTCGAATGGGAGGTTCCAGCGCCATTCGAGGTTGTGATGGCCATCTGGAATTGGTCCAATGCGGGGGCAGGAGATGTTCGTGCTTGATCTTGCTTGCAGGATGGGCGGTAAGCAGTCGAGGGCCATTGGCCAGACCCCTTTTCGCTTGCGATGTCCCTGCAGAAAGAGTGCGGATGATATCCGCCCGTGGCCCGTTCCACCCAACCAAATCCCTCAAAGCTTGCATTGCTTGGCAGTGAAAAACAGATAAACGGCAGTTGACGCTGGTGATCCTCTTCTGGAAGATGCGAACATCAAAAAGGAGCTGACGTCTCTATCTGGAAGATCTGACCCGAAGGACTACCCGTTCGGTACAGATCCTATTTCCTTTGATCTTTAGAAGCGCCATCTCGCATCCAAGCCTGCTTGGACAGGGACAGAAGGAATAAGAGACAAAAGGTGGTTTGAAGATAGATACGGAGCAACTCGCCGAATAAGACACCTGAGCCGTTGAGGCCTTCTGATAGCCATGATGTCTCAATATGAATCATGTAGCATTGCCGTCCTCCCACTCGAATCCAGAGTCCTCAGCCACTTGGCGCTTTTCTGCGAAGGAACTCGTCAATGCGTCGCTTTTTAAGCAGAACATTTATTTGCAAAAGACAGAAAAGCAAGCGTAATATCGCAGATGTATACATGCAGACTTGTCGATGATGTTGGACAAAAGAACAGAAGGATCGGAGGAAGGAAGGTCAGGAATTGGGTCGACCACGTGAGTGTCTGGCATTCGTTTGCGCGTTACAGCCTCGCGTCCAAGAAAATACCAGCCTTGCCCCACCTATCCCTCATTGGCTCTCCAATTTCCTAGCTCGACCTATTCATTGGCCAGCCTCTCTCGGGAGGAACCGAATTTAGCTCCAGCCTAACATTTTCTCTCGACTTCACCACAGCATTTCGCCTGGTCAACACCACAAACATACACCTTCAAAATGGCGACCAACGCCCCCCAATCCACGCTATCCTTCCCCCGAGAAATCTTCGCAAAACTCTCTCCTCACCCTTACCTCCTCGCCCACCTCCAACCCTCGAATCCCTCTATACCACCAACGCGAGCAAACGGCCGCACAACAACCCAATTCCGCACCCCACACATCAACAACGGCTCCCTCACCCACGCCGAAGGCTCTGCCGTCGTCCGAATCGGCGACACGACCGTCGTCTGCGGCATTCGTGGAGAAATCCTCCTCGCGTCCTCTGTCCCCAATTATCGATCCGATAAAGCTACGACTTCTCCTTCAGCAAGACCGGGATATAATGAAGCGAAAGAGTTGGATCTGTTGGTGCCGAATATTGAGTTGGCGACAGGGTGTAATCCAGTTTTCATGCCGGGACAGCCGCCGAGTACGTTGGCGCAGGGATTGAGTACGAGGATATTAAGTCTGTTGCATACGAGTCGGTTGGTTGATGGGGAGGGATTGAGGATTTGGTACCAGCCGCCTGATTTGAGTGAGGAGGATAAAATGGATGAGGATGAGGAACCAGAAGCTACGGAGCCGGAGATTAAGGCGTTTTGGACGTTGTATATTGATATACTGTTCATCTCGCTGGATGGCAATCCGTTCGATGCGGCGTGGGCGGCGGTCGTTTCTGCGTTACGGGATGTCAAGTTACCGAAGGCGTTCTGGGATCCGGATCGAGAGATGATTATTTGTGATGATACTATTGCGTCAGCGAGGAAGCTAACTCTGAGGGGGTTACCGATCGCGGTTACGGCGTTGGTGTTCAAGGCGCGGGACCAAGGGAGGGAGGGCAAAAGTTGGGTGTTGGTTGATCCGGATACGTTTGAGGAAGGACTATGCGATGAGACGGTTACGGTTATTGTGGATTTTACGGGTGGCAAGACGAAAATGTTGGGGATTTCGAAGAATGGTGGTACAGTTGTGGGGACAAAGGAGGTTAGAGAGATTGTCATTATGGCTGAAGAAAGGTGGCATGAGCTCAATAAACTGCTGGGGGGTTGATGGAAGAGATGAGTGTGTACAAGGTTTTGTAAGATGAGATACCCAGCTTGGAGGATGTATCGAAGGGTCTAGCACGAGAGGCGTATTATATCACGACGACTCTCTACAGATCTAGCACTGCCAGAATCGAGACCAGCAAGCTAACAATTGAGATCGAGATTAGCAGTCAAGATCAGTCCCCGGTGCCATAGGTGGAACGTAGATCAATGCAGCTAAGACTAGGATATGTCCAGATCAATAGCTATCATGCCTCGCTATGTCGAGTAGAAGCGGCACACAGAGTTCTAGAGAACTGGAAATGAGAGTAATGCAACGTCCCAGAGCCCAAGTTTCTTTGCATTTCCGAAGACGTGAGATTTTATTGCTATACGGAAAAGACTTGACTTAACTTGGGGACTTTCTATAGCTTCTAATGTTCTTTACTGCTTAGACTTTGGAGTGCCACTTTTTCTCGACGTCGCGAGCATGCCAATCAAGGAGAGAATACAAATTCAATTGTTCCTCTTCGCACCATGTCACCATATCACCGTGTCAAAGGGTAGCTTTGTCTTTGCGAAATGCCATTGTATGCAAATCTCACCGTTTTATGAGAGAGTGATGTTAGGTCCTAAATTAAGGCGAAGGTATAGTATAGACTCGGACATTGTCATGGAAGGCGAAGACGAAGCCATCGTGCTCAAGCGAGAAAACAACCTCCTGAGCTCGGCTCGCGTAAAAGCCCTACTCAACCTCTTGAACATAGCAGGTAAAAGAGTTCAGAATAGCAAAAAAAATAAAATAAAAACAAAACTCGGATAACCAAGCTGCGTATTCTTGGAAATCGTAAGAAAACCCCCAGACGATTTTGTTTAAAGTCGCGCCTTGGCGAATCATCCAGTCCAATCCAGCACCCAGACCGTGGGGTGGTCCAGTCGAGTAGGACGAGGAGATTATCATGATTTAATCTATATGGGAGTTCGAGGGTTGTGGGTTGGAGTTGCTGAGGAGGAGGCGAGAAGGTCGGTTTTGATGCGAGGAGGTTCGATGTTGTGATGGTGATGGTCTTCAAAAGATTGCTCAGAGGCTAACCTCTGTCTGGTGATTGTAATGTGTTTTTGCGTTGTACTGATATTCCCCGCTCATTCAAAAAGGAGTTTGAGATATTGTTGGAAACAATCTTGAGGTTTGGAATTTGAAATGCTCTTAGTGCTGTGCTAGCTTCTCACAATTGTGGAATATTCGTGTGGTCATTGCCAGCGCTGGGTGGCAGTTAGACGACGTGAAACGGGCAAGTTGAGTGAGGCTTGAAATGCGACGAGAGAAAGAAGCAAGTACTCGAAAATGAATAGCTTCCTGATCCGAAAAAGACGTCAAGCATCAACCGCCGTTATCATTATCGAAGCTGGCAAGGCTGCAGCGCTCCTCAGGGCCTGCAAGCTTCATACCTAATCTCGGCTCTCACAACCACACCATTCCTTATGCCATGCTTTAGTAGCCGCCACTCTACGTACCTAAAACCAAAAGTTTATCCCACTCGGCGTTATGATCCTACCTCCCAATGCTTATGAGCTCGCTCTTCAGAGGAGGGTCACGTCCGAGAATGACGTGTATTTCGACGGCGTTCCTCCCAGAGACCGGCTCTTGAAGGCGGTAGTGCGGCTCCGCAAGCATAGATCCGCGTAGGGAGGGTTCCCAGCTGCCTGCATTTGGTCCCATCTTCAGTGGCTTACAGACTAAGAACCTTGGATACGTTGGATGCATCTCGTTGCCCTTGAAGTCCACTGGTTCAGTCAGCAAAGTAGCCAGCGGTCCAGTACTCAGCCTTTGCTCACATTGATATTCTAATGACACACTGTTATAGACTATGGATACTCCTTTCCCAGATCCGCCCTCGCGCTTTGACCGGAATCGGAGTGCGGCTTTAAGATAGATGGTTGATCAAGTGGAGTATCTCGTTGGGCGTCAACCCGAAACCGTCTTTGCGGCGCTTGAAGGGGTACTCAAGGTATGAGTGTAGACAGGTGCCGAGAGCGCGAGAGATAAAGTTTTCGGTGGATTCTGGGATGTCTGGCTCGGGTAGGAACTTATAGGCAGATGTAGGAAGGTCAGGGTCCAACCACGGGAGGGGAGTATTTTGGGATGAGCTTGTCATTTTTGATGAGAAGTCGATACTCAAGGACACTGAAATGGGAGATATACTTACTAGACAATTGGAAGACATGGTGGCGAAACTTAAGGATTGTTTCATCATATTTTCTGGAAGTAGCCAGCAAGAGCCAGGAACCAGCTTCCTCGAGAAGGATGCCAGCTATCGAAACTCTTTCATAACATTTCGCTAAGATGATGGCTAGATCAGCGCTCCTGCTCAATAGACCGTGGACCATCAGTAAATACCTTTTTCCAAACACAAAATTACTCACCATGACAATGGCTGAATCTATAATCGACCCTCACCAGCCCAAACACCAACTTCCCTTTTTTCGATCCATCTTCGCAATACACTAGCGATAACATCACTATTCATCTCCAAAAACATCATATGTCCATTCCCCTCAACCCCCAAATCCCCTAACACAGCATGATCCGTCCCCACCCCCGCCTGTCTAAGAAACTTCACTGTACACCAATCATACATCGCATGCCAGCTTGCCTGCGCCGTGACCACCAACACTCTGATATCTTTGAAATTAACCATCTGCCTAGGCTTCGTCGTATTGTTCTTCACTTGTAAAGTACAGTCCTCAATACTGCTTGAATTTGAAAAGATGGTTGTTTTGACGAAGTCTGTTGAGACATTGGTAACGGGGGGTGACCAGGTAATAGGTATATCAGTCATTCCCCAAGCTCGAGCTGGGGTTTTGCCATTTAAAGTGGGTTCGATAAATGGTGGTCCTGCTGGTTCGAGGACTATGATTGAGTGTACAAATTCCGGATGCGAATCTGCCCAGATCCAAGGTATCGCCCCGCCTTGGGAATGTCCTATCAGTATTACAGGCCTCTTAAGCCTTCCCAGTAACGCTTTCCCAGCAGCTTGCATAGCTGTCTGTTGAGGGACGGCTGCGAATACAGTCGGGGCATTGGAAGCGTAATAAGCATCAAACGCCTCGTTCCCCATGATGCCTTTTCCGGGGCCGCCGGGCCATTGCGTGTGAAGGCTTGCTTGGGGCCAGAGGTTGTGGGATTCTGGGTTGGTGAATCGTTGTTCGATTACTTCAGCTGTGATGGTCGAGAGGCTTGTAACGTTGTTTAGTGGTGGTGGGAGCCAGGGGGAGCGGGCACGGGATGTTTGATCGATGAGGTAGATGGTGTAGCCGAGGTTGAGGAAGTATGAGGCCCAACCTTGACCGCCGTCGGGTTTGTTGAGCCAATTCTGGAGAGGAGCACGGGTCAGTCACGGATGAGTAGTAAGGTGGTCGGTGAAAGTGGGAGATGCTTACAGTTCCTGTTTGACCTATTCCATGAATGAATACCAGCGGGTATGGCTTCGTACAACCAGCTGCCGGTGTCAACTCTTCCACGTACATTTGATCTTGCACCACATGACCACCTTTTCCATCATAGATATACTGGCCTCCAACGTAGAAATAATTGCGAATATGCTGAGCTTCACTGCTGGAGGCCAGTCGCAAAAGGGACAAGAAGCAGAAAGTTTGCAACAATAGACAAAAAACGAAGCCCAATTTGAGCCCTTTCATCTTGATGGACATTCAAGTGCAGAGGTCGCTATAGTTTGATACAGCAAGCAAACATATTATATACAAGTCTTTCTCGTGTGATATACCCCCTGTTACCCCGCATTCGGTGCCAGGAGACATTCAGCCTGTTTCCTGTGAGAAGACTTGGCTTTCGCATTCGCTCCCATAAGAAACTTGATGTTTATGCACTTGACGAATCCAGTAGTGATATACGAGCACTCACATTGCGGCTCAGTCGATGTCATTTCCCTGAGCATAATTACTGGAAGAGGAATCTCGGTATGCGAAGCCTTCCAATTTTTGATTTGCTGGCAGCTAGTGTATTCGGATAGAAGTGTAGAAGATTCCGCGTCAACTTCTTCTTGGGCTGGCGGTTTTGAAATAACTTTGATGAAATGTCCTTGAAGGATTCGGGATATCCAAGAGGTTCGAATAAAGTTCGACATTTGGCCCTTTGGGCATCGTAGCCCGATCCTGGTATTGAAAATCAAGATTTTCAGCTTCTCCCTTTCATTGTCGGACTTGCTCATTCCAGTTCGTGAGATCGTGAAGGTCTCGTAATCGCAGCTCCAGATAATTCGCCTGGTCTCTCCTTCGTCTCCAGCTGTGGTATCTCATGCAATCCATTCGTGCTAAGCTCTGGGACATTAGGATGCTTGTCCTCTCGGTCGAGTGATGCCCCACGATGTCGCCGACCGAGGAGGTATCCGCCAGTACACAGCAGTATGACGCCAAGAATAGCTCCTATGGCGATACCTGCTTTGGTACCAGTGCTCAAGCCTGCGGATGTTTTGGGTGTCGATGTGGCAGATCCTGACGCAGATGGATCTGATGTGGCGCTTGCTGGGCCTTGGACAGAGGAGCTCGAGGATGAAGTCGATGGAACGAAGCTGCTTGTGCTGCTGAAATGACTACTTGTGCTGCCTGTGCTTGTACTGCTGCTAGAGGTGGTATGCGTTGCGGCACTTGAGAGAGAAGTAGTCGACTTCTGGGATGAGGCAGAACTTGATGATGAAGCCGACGCATCGAATTTCGCTGGATCAAGCTTCCCACAGCCGTCTTCGATATTTGTTTGGCAATCTGCCTGCGCTGAAGCATTACCCGATGCAGCCGAGATACAGTTTGTGTAGAGCTGCTCGCAGATAAATGTTGGCAATGTCTGAGTGTAGGCAGCAAGGTCGGGGCTCGAGCTGTTAGAAGCGCAGATGCAATCGTACGTTAAGGTGTCTGGTGTGCACGTATTGTCATTGTTGTTGCCGCTGCAAAGTATGCCGCAAGTATTTATCTGCGCCTGACACCATTGAGAACGCAGGCTCAAAGTGATAGAGTTTGGATCGAGAGTCGTGTTGCTGCTCTGTGCTAGGGCGAGGCTGGCAAGGGAGATCGCCGCGAGTGCAATAATAATTGAGTGAAACATGCTCAAGTGTTCGAAGCGGAGGGAGGAGGCAGCAAACAATCAAACGGGACACGCAGCACAGAGTGGAAACAAGAGGAACGCGGACTTTTCTACAACGGTGGGAGAAAGGAAGATAAACGTCAAACCACATGCACAGCAGGCAGCATTTTGATTAACCATAGATTGTCACCCACTAGGAAGATACACCGAGGCGAAGACCCCTGCGATGCTGGATGTGAACCTGCATGCGGTCTCGCCATGTTCGAAAAAAGCTACACACGCCAAAGTACCAGAAAGTCGGGGACATTCATCAGGACCAAAATTTCAAGACGAGTAAGCCAAGGGGATCGATCAAATAAGGCTCGGAGTATCGATCAAATGTGACTCTTTGTGCTCATTCCCAATGTCCCAACAATATCAGGACAATGGCGGGCGTGTCCGTGTCGCTTTTTCACACATCAGGTGGTGATTGAAAGAGAAGCGGCGCAGTTAAGATTAAGATTATCATCGATCCTTGTCCAAAAGCCACTCGAAGCTAACAGAGCCCCAGACAAGCTAGGTGTTTGCTAAGCCTATAATGGCGCAAGCACGCGGGGACCAATAGAGTATTTTTGCAAATGTGGATACCCTTCCGTTGTGCGCGGAATCAAGCCGTGAAAGAGTATAGCCTCACTTTACTTCAAAGCTCGGAATTCATCGGAGGGTATTCAAAAGCCTCTTTTATTTACAATTTACAAGGCCTTATCACCGCCCGTCGTTTGGGAAGAAAGTGGACCGTCAATAGTAGGACCTTTCGCTCGAACGGAAGGTGCAACTTCTTCAAAAGCTCCACTTGAGGCTTAAGGTTAATTAGGAAGTGTGCCGATGGCAGGACCCCCCTCCGGCAGATTTTACAAGGGTATTCGCGAGTAAATCGGTGATCATGTAACGGAAGGGTATCTGCAATTGCAAAAATACTCCAATGAGATGGATTCTGTCGGAAGGAAGATGAAACTCATTCCAGAGTCTTGAAGCAGCAGCATTTTTCGAAAGGAAAATTACAAAATTCGAGACAATCACTGCATTAATTATGCATTAAATCGCTTCCAAAGAAGGTATACTAAATGTTTCTCCTCGTCAGAATTCCTTCGTTGAACAATCAGTAAGAAGACTGATCATTCCAATACAGCGTATCATGCTGGACTTCTGGGCCGGTAGCATACAGAGGCCAGTCAAATTTCAGTTTGATGTACTGAATCAAGTGACTGGCGAGTTTGATATGCCCAACATCCGTCGGGTGATATTGGGGGCCGATGTCGTTGTGTTGCAGTATTCCGGTCGTGTTGAAATAGTGGACAAAGGGATCGCTTGGTTTATGCGATGCGTAAGTCGCATTTTTGACAGGATCATAAAGAATCGGGTTCTGGAGATACTCCTTGGAGTTGAAGTACTGGTAAATCGAATAGATCTGAGGAACATAGCCAACATCCGAGGTCAAGGTAGCTTGCTCGTAGGTGTTGCCAACAGCGCCAAAGCCTTCCCATAGAGCCTGACACACTATTAGCTTGAGTTAAATGGTATGAACAAGGACATACAATTAGAACGATTTGTGCCTTTGGATACACAGCATGAATACCTTCGATGAGCATTGTATATTGTGCGACGTAGCCATCCGTTGTGACATTATTGGCGGAGTTGTTATCATTCGTGCCGAGATTGATGACCACTATATCAGCTGCTGTTTGCTTCGAAAAGTCCCACACCTCAGGTTTGTCGCCCCAGATATCGATCGCCCTCCCACTTGTATCTGAAGTATGGTACCATTGATAGAACATGCCGCGAAGGTTCCCATAGCATCTCTTATCAAACAAACAGATTCCAGGATACGCTGTCAGGTGATACTCGGTGTCACCGAGACCTGCACCTAAGCCATATGCGTAGCTTGACAATCCTTCAAAAGTTGAGTACTGGCCGGCTGAGAGGGAATCGCCAATGACCTCGATTGTCCTCCCAAAATCCGGAATCTTGATGAGTTTCTCTCCCTTTCCAATATGGACGGAGGCTATCTGCACTCCATAACCCCAATTCGTGACTCGCAGCTCAAACGTTGAGGGGTTGATAGGAGTTGTCAGGTTGACTCCAGGAGTGCTGGGACTGACAAGTAAGTGAGTCGCATTGGTGGTGACATTGGTGAACTGCCAGTCTTGTCCATCAATTCGATATCCAATCAGTGTTGTGTCAGTCGTGTAAGGACCAAAAGTTATTGCGACCTGACCCAAGAACTCGGAGTTAGCATTCCTGTTTCACACACTACGAAGAGGAGAATGTTCTCGGAGTCTCGGGGCATCTAGGACTCTTGAAACAGAGGGGAAAGGGAAATATTGCTCCGAGAAGGTGGAATTACCTGTTCTCCTGTAAATCCAAATTTCAGCCCTGGTGCTCTGTCTTGAAATTAGCATAGCCAGGTACTGCTGACAAAGGGAACCTACGACCACCAGCTGATATACTTGCTATCCCATCGTCCTTTGTATGACAACTCTGTTGCATTTGGAGGATATGTCTTGAATTGAGCTGTTGAAGCACTGAGAACGGTATTTGGGTAGTCTGTGATCCGGACTTGACCATTCTGTAGAATAGTAGAAGAAGCCAGACCCGCAAAGGAGCTCAAAACATTCAAAAGATATGCTGCCCTCATCTTGCGACGATGGAGGAAGATATTTTGACCGAAGAATGCTCCAGACAGAGAAGGGAGGAGACATCATATTTATATCAGCCTACCCTTTTGCCATTTGAAGGTTCAAATCGCTTCATCGGCCCGCTATGAGTGAGGGGTCAGCTCACTAAGCTTTTCATCTCATCTCAAGGTGGAAATGATGTGGGGTAGCTTTCATCGCGATGCCATGATAATGAAATGTTTGTCCGTGCCGGCGAGCCTCTCGACCATATTTCTCCGTCCTCCCCGCTAGAAACCTCGTCATGATGTCCCATTTGACGAGGAACATTCGAACATGGCCGAGAAGCAGGACCGGAGCGTGTGGCCATAGGTCAATGTTGCGTGGTACCTGAGTCTAAAGATTGAACTCCAAGATCCAAATGGAAGAATAGATGATAATCGACAAGGGTGGCTGCTAGAAATGCCGCCATCTTGCGAAGAGGTGCAGTCATCACATGCCGTATGTAGGTTTACGGAAGCTATGCCTCCGTTGCATGTCAGAAACGGGTATGCACATCTGATCGATGGACAAACGGGATCTTTGAAACGTCGAGAATCTAGAAATGAGGCTCAAAATACACATCAGTGTTTTGAGAAAGCATTCATTGAGGAAGTGAGCAGTATCTGAGCTGCAGGGATCTTTAGCGCGCGCACCCCAGATTATACCTTCCTTAGAGAGATTGGGTCAGAAAACATGAGAAACACAGTGTATCCGACCTATGAATGAGCTCGAATACGCCCATTGACTTTTCTATCTGTATGAGCACAAAAGAGATCGTCTCACCCAGCCTGCGAGCAAGAATCATCCTGGAAAGGCGCATATATATCTGCCAGACTCGAACGTGGAGTGGTCTCAGCTGATCTACAACTCCCGTCTTTTTTGATAAAAACAAAAAAACCATCGAGTGGTACCAATCCTCGGCTTGAACATCCCGCATTCGCATCTTCTACCACCTCACCAAGGGGAGCTTTTTGCAATGATCCGACCCTCCGCTCAATTACCATGAAGCTCTGTACACCTTCGCAGCTCTCTGTGAGGGTGTCGTTGCCGTTGATTACTCTGATACCTCTTCCGCGCATTCACGCCGACCAACCGCTATGGCATCGCCAGCCAACTCAGTACCCGATACGCAGCTCGGCTTAACGAACGATGAGATCGCCCTGCTGCGCCATCACCAGCAAGCCGCTGCCTCGACTGCTGGCGGATCTTCGTCCCGCGCCGCCTCACGCGCCTCCTCCCAAGGTCTCCTCCTCCTCGATGGCTCCTCTCTCGCCGCATTAGGCCGACACTTCGACCGCTTGATGCAACAGATACAAGCTCGATTAGACTATCTGTCCGAACAATCGCAGATGGTAGCACAGCAGCAGTACGATAGGGCAGGAAATGCAATTGCAATTGCAGACTCGGAGATTGCGAGATTCCACGATATATTGAGGCAGATTGATGAGTTGGAACTTGATTTTGATAGGATAAGGCACATAAGAGACATCGTCCGAAGCTACAGACAAAGGGTGGAGGAGATGGAACAACAAATGGAATATAGCAGCTCCAGCAGCCGACATCGACACCGACACCATGGGGAGAGCTCTGGAAGCTCAAGCAGAAGACATCGACACTGATTGGGTTTGAAAATATTGGGTCGATATATGCAGGAATACATTATATGGCCACACGACCGACATAACAGGACGGAGGGAGATTCTTGGACATACCATACCCCTTCGGCTAGGGAGGAGAAAGAGAAATAGGCCTCACGGCTGGAAGATGGACTAGCCTCACGGCTCACTGATTTGGCGTTGATTTGTTTGAATTTTGGGATTTCTTTGTGCAGCGTCAATACCCAAAAAGCGTCTAGGAATGTTTGGAGGATACTGGCTTGTAAGATTGGTGCTTTCGGATTATAGCAATTGGTGAATGAATTCTAGGTTCATAATATCTTTAATCTCAATGGAGATAACGTTCATAACTTTGAAGCTTTGCCAGCTTGAATTGCCATGCTCCAGCGACTTCGCCAACAAGTGCTTCCTCTGACCTAGAATGTTCTCTAGCTATTAAGACTGTAAGATATTGAAGACCCCAAGAGGAATGTAGGACTTCTCGTGTCTTCTGACCGATGTCACTGCCTGCTGAATCTATTGACGAAAAGTTCCTCCTTTGTCTTCTCACCCTGACCATTCTTTAGCTTGCAACTAGCCAGCTCTTATACATTTAAATAACAATATATTCCAAATTGGGTCGGTGCGAGATTATTTTGAATGCGAATGTCTCGATGGCCGAATGAGTACGCTGCTCGTCTATCTTCAAAGTTCAAATTGTTGTGACTGGTAACATGTATTAACGATCATAGGTTACATCCAGCTGCAGAATCAAATGACAAAATCCCTCGATAAATTCTACCGTGAAAACGCGAAACTTGATTTGAGAACAACACAAAGTGTCTAAATGAGAATTTCTATAAAAGGTTTCAAATCCTTTCTAATACCGTAGTTTCTCGATCTTGAGCTCAAAGTTAAGATTGTATACAAAGGTGAGGCTGAACGAGGCTGCGAGGTCCTCGGGAACGCTAGCCTCCAATTAGCTAGCTCCCGCCACAATCCATGCAATCGGGTTTGGCGGAGCTTCGAAAATTGGATCGTCAACCTCACCTCATCCACAAGCCACGACGGGATCTACTCAACGATACCAAGATGGAGAGTGACAGCAATGATATCGAGATGGCAGGCTCAAGCAGCGCACAAGCATCAGCAGCTGTAAGTATTCATTCTTCCCAAAATTGCTGGGCTTGTACTTAACGCGGCACACGCGTTCACTTGGCTCGTGTGGCGCCTCCAAAGCTCGTGGTCATTTGCCATGACATCTAATCTTTTGTTACTGTCTTTGAACTCCTGCTAATTTCGTGCCCAGCCGTCTGCAGCCTCCCAAAAAGCCATCGCCGAGGCCTGGGTTGCTGGTACGATTACTTCAGCCCAAGCCATCACCCACTCCGACCACCCCTTCTTCGTGAAGTCTACCAACCTCGATGGCTTCAAATACAAATACCCCGAGGCCAAGCCCACTCCCGAAGGTGAAGATGATCAAGTCTGGAACAAGACGTACACTGCTGCGGATTCCCGGATGTACAACAAGAATGGAAAGGATGCCAATCAATCAAGAAAGTTCCGGCTTTCAGGCGAGACTTACAAGCTTACTCTGAGGATTCATCTGGAGAACAAGCAGAAGTACGCTAGCAAACAGGCGAACCCGCTAGCCCCTCCTGGCGGTGATGCGTCCGCTCCCAAAGCTCCTCCAAAGCCAAAGGCTCCTTCTACAAAGACAAGCTCATTCAGTATGAACGACTCATCATCCGACATGCGCGATCTTGCTGCGGGAATGATTCCCATGAGCATTTCTGAGAAAATCAAGAGTGAAGGACGTAACCGCAAGTCTTCATCAGTCGCTGCTCCCTCAATTCGAGACTCTCCTGGCCCATCTGCGACTCCCACCATGGCTGGCCCCGCAACCAAGGCTGGTAGCCCTCCACCCCCAAAGATCGAGAAGCCAGCCCCTAAGAAGAAGGGTACAGCTGCACCAGTTAAGAAGCCTGCCCCAAAGAAGGGGAAGCCTGATGGTAAGTTGACTCTTTTCGACATTCGATCTAGGGTTCTTATGCTAACTCGAACAAGCCAACAAGCCTTCAAACATCAGCACGGGTACTCCCTCGACCAAGCCTCCCTCTGCGTCCGACTCCGAGAGCAACGATGGTGGAGAGTATTGTATCTGCCGCGGGCCTGATGATCATCGCATGATGGTCTTCTGCGACGGTGGCTGCGAGGATTGGTACCATTGCTCTTGTGTCAGCGTTGACGAGGAGGATGCCAAGGAGCTGCTTGACCGTTTCATCTGCCCCAAGTGCAAGACCGCGGAGAAGTATACGACCTGGAAGCGCATGTGTCGATATTACAACGTCGACAAGACTCATCGCAAGGCTGCCCGTGTCAATGACAACAGCAAGTACTGCAGCGATAAGTGCAACCAGGACTTCTGGGCCCATGTTGCTTCACTGGTACGCAAGGATGATGCTCCGTCCATGGGAGGTGCACTCAACGCCAAGGAGGTTGCTATGCTTATGGCTTCCATCAAGACAGCTGCCGACTTCCATGCTCTTGGTAAGAAGCCTCGACTTCCAGTCAAGGAGGGTGCTGATCCCAGTAAGTTTACCCTTTGCCATTGCACCACGTTCCTTACTAATCATTTCAGACCGTCCAGTTGGTCTCGACTATCTCAGTCCCGAGGAGGCAACCGAACTCGACTCGATTAAGACGCAGAAGGACGGCATTGAAGGTGAGATCCAGGGTATCCAAAACCAGCAGAAGCTCCTCAAGATGGTCCACGAACGTTCCATTGTCGCTGCCAACCATCCCAGTCTTGACGTCAAGGACATCTGTGGTTACGATAATCGCTTGGCCATGAACGACGCGGAGTTTGCTCGGTGGATGAAGACTGAGGAGGGAAAGAAGGCCTTCAAGACTGGCTCACTAGGTCCACGCACTGCGGAGACCAAGGGCATCGGAGCTATCATCCCATACCCAGGCCAAGCCACTCCAGCTGCTGCCGACGTCCCCGAGGCTCTCGACAACATCTGTCTCAAGGGTAGGAAGAAGTGCAAACACTCAGGTTGGCGTGAGGTCCACAATCAGGATTTCATCTTCACCCAAACTCAACTTCGAGACAAGCTCAAGAAGTTGCAGGAGAAGGAAAATGAGATCATTGACGATGCGGAGACTCGTGAGGCTACCAAGGAGTACTACGCTGACAACGTCACCGAACAACTCTTCTAAGCTTTGAAGGGATGGCTGTGCGGGAGGATTTTGCGGGAAGACTCTGTGGTTTCGCGGTGGTTCTCTTGCTCTTGGAATTCTATTGCCGTTCTCTAACAGTTCTCTTGATAATTATGGCGTTATAGGACATTGGGAAAATGGGTGCATCTAAGCTGGTGCGCTGGATTTATCATGACCTTGGCGTTCTGGAAGATACCCCTTCTTCAAACCCTGATTTGAGGCAAATGAATGACATGAAAAACTGATCTGTTCCGTGGTGACCCAAGTGACTTTCATTCGAGTGATGTTCCTAATTTTCGATATTCTAGCTTCTTCCGGGCATTCGAATCTACGTTTTCATGCTAGCAAGTCGCTAAGCAGGCTACATTTGATGTCAAGTCACATACGACAATTGTTCGAAGTTAGTTCCATTTCACCATTTTCAATGCTTCCTCTGGACATTCAAAATAGTGTTCCAAGCAGGGAGCTGGGGCAGTTGCTCCAAAAACTGCATCTATGCCGACAAGCGTATATTTGAGCTTAGTGTCAGCTACATACAATTCCGATAATTTAGCGACCTTAATATTAATCTCTGCAGGAGGTGTTGTTGGGGTACGATTAGAATGGCAACAGGCCACAAGGCATCAACACCCCACAACTATGAATTTTCAGGCATTCACGCCATTCCTTATATAGCCTCAAATAAACCGTTTTGCGATGACTACCTACGCAATAGACTTAATTGTTTTTACCAGCTAATAATTAATGCACAATTAATGCGATACGATTACACTTTTTAAAATTATAAAAAGTTATGAGTTAAATGCGTAGCAATTACACTTTGTATCGACGTTGCGACTTGTTCTAAGTCAATTGCTTAAGCGAAGTAAAGCGGCGTTCAAGGATTTGGGTGTGTTTGCGTTGATGCTTTGTCGCCTGTTGCCATTTTAATCGATTCTCGTTGAGCCCTTCATATCCTTCAACAGCACTTCAGCATCAAGACACCCAGCATTCTCGGAGTTACGAAAGCTCTTTGGAATAAAACAGGCCTTATGGCCTGAAAATTCGTCCTTTTCTAAATCCGCTGGGAGAGCTTGATCGAGGAGGCCGCTCAAGTCGCGTGATCTTGATACACCATGTTTTGTAAGTTGGCCCATGGTCTTGTCATGGGCTTGAAGTCGGCTCTGATGGTTTGACAGGTTGTATGAGGGTTCGAACTTCGCTTCGTGATAGCTGTTCTTCTGCGTTGCTGCGTTCGACGCGACGTCTGGTGTCAACTTTTCAGGACCAAGATGCTACAGGCGTCATCCGACGGATAACACCCAAAATACGACAGTCTCTTGAAAAGGCGCAAGAAGATGATGCAAAGAGCAGAGCATATCAAAAGCTTCAACCCATATTAGCAAGAAGGCAAAATTCCGCCACACCTTTTACTTTCCAGCCTGAGTAACAAGATACGACGTGTTCATGGACTGCCGTCAAATGATCCAAAGAGGAGCACTTATCCACGCTTTCAACGAAAATCATCAGAAAGCCAAATCCGGGACGAATTTTCCATTTCCCAGTCGGAGAAATGCCCTGCGGCTGCTGAGAGCATCGCTGTCAAGGACTCATGCATAATATGTCTTGGTGTGAATCTTGTATCAGTCCGAAAGCTCAATGAGGGCCTCCTCCAATATTGGCCCAATACCAATCCCAAGGCCCTGATATTACCTGAGAGGCTGAATCTGGCATTCCTAGAGGGTCTTTCGTGTCATTCTGTTGATCAATTAGATCTGTATCACGAAGTCTTGACGGGATGCTCCGAAAATTTTAAAAAATTCGCCCTTCCAAATGCTCGTCCCATCATGAACGAATCGAGGGGGAAGATCTTGCTTCAACCAGGATCCTCTATAGCAACCCAAACAATATACGACCGATTCATCCGTGCTATCCGAAAGAGCAACCTCCCTGGTCCCGCAGCCAATCACGCCACCTTGAGGCCGTTTACACTATTTCCGCAATCACACCCGCTGTCAGGGGAGGAGACTAAGGCTGTATTTGAAGCTCTCGTTCGAGATGTTCCTTACGGGATGAAGATGGGAGTTGCTACCGCTATGTTACTTCTTGGTCCGATGACGGAAAATCCAACAAAGCCAGGATACCTTTCTCGACAAGTCATCAAGATATATCCTTTCCGGGCAGAACCTGCCAAGAAATACAGTCGAAGACTCCAACTCTCTTTAAGGGTTTTGCTTGGGCTTTGGGCGCTCCAGCGAAGACGGAAGAAGCATCACCGGCAAGAGAGGAGATCAATGTTCACACTTTGACACTTTCAGGTCGTTCGGGGTGTCATTCGGAGCAGAATGATATCTAGAAATTAAATCCTAGCAGCATAACTAAAGCTGTTACTTCGCTTGGAGACACCTTATGTTCAGCTGAACTACCAAGCACGTCGTATCGATTTTCAACCCGGCCTTTCCATCAACGGAAAGTCCTTGAGAATAGTTTGGAACATGATAAAAATTGTGCACGATTTCAAATCACAAGATGAGCTCTATACTCGGCAACTCAGACGAACCTGTGGCTTTGTCACCACTTCTGTTTTTAGTCAATGTGATGAATTATCACAATGTATATATTATGAAGGAAGACTGGGTCTACAGTGAGCTCGGTGCAGTGGATTGTCTTTGTACAGTCTGTATGCGATGGCTATCACCCATGTCCATGGTCGCAGTGGGGAAGCAAACGAGTCAAATCGTGGTCTATCTGAGTCAGCCTTCGAAAGCCCTTATGATCGATTGTCTGTCATGAATCACACGTTAAATCCTGCGAAAGGCCTTGGCTGCGATGATGGAATCAAATAGGGCGGCCTCATCTGCCGTTGGTGACACAGCACAGTTGTTCAGTGGAAGTCCACTGAAACATGGTTTTATATACCGCAGTGCCGACGCCCAGCCTTACGCTTTGAGGTGTGATGTCCGGATTGTTCTGCAGTGAGTTCAGCCACTATCACGCGGGGCAGACTCCTGGGCTGCAACAGACTTTCTGGCTACCTGAAAACAATATCCCCCAGTTTGACCCTCCATCGTCAAAGTTCCGCAACCAGCTTCCTATCTCAATCATTCTTCGCTGTACTTGCTCCTCATCCCTGCCTCGACATAGTGCCCTACATACAGTAACAATGTTCTCTACCTTGCAGCCAGAAGACTGCCTCCCACCGATTGAAATAGACCCACGAACCGTTGCTGGCTATGTTCGGCGAAGAAAAGATCCGCCAACGGCAGCAAAAGATCCACCGAAACCAAAACCAAAACCTAGAGGATCCCAAAAGCCATATAACCGCGAAAGGAGAGGATCGGGGATGAGAGACGACGATGGCGAGGACTCGGATAACGGCGATGAGAGGAACGGAAATGGTCTGGCAGATGTTGAGCTTGGAAGACGTCCGAAACCCATCGATTTGAGTGGACTTAAGACGTTACGCAGTAAGGATAGGGTCCCAAAAGCCGATACTTCCTGTCCTATACCGTCTTTGCCTAAGATTGCGCCTCCACAATCTGAGTTGAAGATTGCGCCGCCACAATCTGAGCTGAGAAATATTTGGAGGGCCAGTCAAATTGCACGTTTTTGGTGTCGAATTGAAAGAGTAGACAGAGAGGCTGCTCTCATCAAAATGTACGCCAAGTCAGTAGTAAGCAGCGAAGAACTGGCGGCACAAACTCGAGACTTCATACGTTCTTTAGAGTTGGAGCTCAATCGGTGCAGAACACTAATATCGACAATACGCCGCGAATCTAAAACATGGATGACAACAGAACTTCATCGTATGACTGACGAACAATCACGGTCTGGCGTTCCGCTTTCACGTATCAGCATTCTAGAGACTCGCTTCAATACCGAGCTGAACGAATTCAGCTTGGATTTTGAAAACAAGTTTGAGTCCGTAGGAGATGATCTGGGACTTCTATCTTGGACTCATACCACGGGTGAACTTGAATTTTCTTGGTATATTATGCCACCAGAGACTCATGCTGAGTGTGGTTGGCATCATGAAAAAAATGACCAAGGTGACAAGAGATATTGGCGGTATCGGATTGGCACGAAATATGGCGACGAGTCCTACGTCTTCAAGGTCCAATCGAACAAAGAAGTTATTGGGATTTGGACGCCGATAGGTGATATTGATTGGACCGAAGAGCTTGAGCAGCAAGCGGAACGAAACTCCATAGGGACATCTCGGGTTGTTGGAAAGGGTGGCGTTGAAAGGGAAGATCGAGACCAGGAAGTAGATCTAAGTCGAGGAATGTGACATAAGACTGGGCTACTGTAGCCAGCAAAGAATGCAGTAACTTGCGTTATCGGATCTTGTAAAGGGTAGAAATTTCGTCGTACTCAATGATGGTCTCTTCGAGGACCGCCCACAGTCGGTGCTTTTGCTCCTTTCCATTGACCGTCGTTGTGATAGTCTACAATAGTATTAGACAAGAAATAAATCACAGGAAGCAATTTCCCAAGTACATCAGGACAATGAGAGAAGTGCTTCATGCCGTACAGTGTGACCTATGCCCGCCACTTGAGCCAGCGTTGTCTATGCTTGTAGACCTAGCCCACTGCGATGATCCGCTTGGTATCTCAATGTTCGAAGTGCTGTTGACTTCCAAATCTTTGAAAGTTGTGTCTGGCGCCGAGAGGCTAAGAATCGAGCTCCGCTTCTTGTGCGGTAGTGAAGTTTCTCGCTTGGATTTGCAGTTCTTTTGAATCCCACCAACACCAACCCAACACCACATCGCACAACCACAGCCAGGGTCGAAAAGAAGGTAAGATACGTCGCATACGTGTCTCATAGACCTTCGGACATTTACTGACGTGCCGCAGTAGCAAAAACATTGCGTAAGTATTAGATCTTTCTTTGTTTATCGTCAGATTGGGGAGCTGGGGCTCGACAACACTTTCATCAAACGGCGCCAGGACTTTGTCAATTGGAGGACAGACAAGGGTAAGAGATTCCAATTATGTCCTAGATCGATCTGCTCCATTTTGCTAACCTCAATTGCAGTGCTTCCCTGCAGTGCAGGATGATTAGCAAGTGCTCGTCATAGGCTCTGGCTCCCGGCCGGCACTCCAGCGGCGAAACTCGGCAGCAAACACGACAGATCTTCGACGCCTTCCTGGGGCTCGCGGTACACTGGAAAGCTTTGGATAACATCGGAATGCCGAGCATGATGGAATTGGGAGAATGTGAAGTAAGTCCTTGGCCGTAGATAATGTCCCATGGCTGTATCTATGCTGACATCTCTCAAACAGAGGCTCTTTCAACAGCATCTGCAATGATAAAATAAGCATCAACTTCCCAGCAAGACTAACCAGAGGGGCAAGCGAGACAACGCTAGCATCGTGTGCGTCCCATTTCCGCATCATGCATTGCATGTAGGCAGCACGTGGACATACCTCATTCTCAACAGACAATCCGGAATGGACAGGATGGGCTTGGTGGCGGAATTACTGATACCCTTGGAGCTTGAACTACTCGTTGAGATGTCTGGAATACCCAAAGAATTTCTCTCCGCGGGCATTGTAAAGCACAAAAGGGAGTTGGAGACAGATCTTTTCAAAAGAGCTTGATGCTCTGGCTCTCAGATCTCTGAAGCAGTACACCTGAGAAACCTCAAAAGGTACGTCCTGATCTTTGGGGGATATCTGATAGACATTGAATAGACTGCTGACTTGTCTTTCAGATCATGGCACATCTCCAAGCAGCAAATGCTCAAAGCCCAAATCTCTACACCATCCTTTACTCCTGGATTACACCAAAGGAATGTCCATCGTTCCAGGAACACAAGAGAACAAAAATACTACTACCTCCCAGAGCTTTGAAGGATGCACATATGGTTTCGAACGGCACTACTAGCAAATCTACACTAAGACAGCCGCTTGGGACTGCTGGATCATACTAAATGGATGTCTATCTTTCCAAGACAAGAGAAAACTGGAATAGGGCCATTCCCTGGAGCCTTGGACATGAGATAAATATTTGCGCAAATGCTCAAATTCGATTCATGAAACCTTGGATGCAGACCTGGAAGGTCATGTCCCATCCATTCTGGGACGTCCGGGAAGCATCTTGAAACACCCTTTTGGAGCAACAGCAGAAAACATGCCATGACACCAACAGGATATAGCAAATGGGTTTCACTCTGCCTTGGCTTCCAACCTGGCCATAGGCTCTAGCTCAGAAGTGGAAGTTTCAAAAGGCATGTCCCACTCGTCCTGGAACATTGTGGACTGGTCTTGAAACAACTTGCCAACATGATGGACTACCGAAAGACGAGGCCAGACGAGCTACAAGTCAACAAGAAAGGAATAGGATTTGCCAAACGGTGAAAGCTCTCTCCTGGCTTGGCACAATGGTTTCTACTCTCTTGAGCCAGGTCTCAACTCATAATGAGCATGAGATGCATCAGGATATCCAAGGAATAATTTCCAAGGTCCTTGGCTTGTCTGGACATTCCATTTGGCGTTGCGCTATGGCTTTTGTCCGTTCTGATATTCTGGGCAATGCATTTGACCTCTTGAGATCTTGCCAGCTTATGGGAATGATACCAAGCTATTTAAGGATGCATTCCCAAACTCGCAGCTATTTCTAGACAACCCACTTGGCATTTACCTATGGGCCTTGTCGTTTTGAGATACCGGACAATGGATTTGAGCTCTTGAGACCGTTACTAACTGATGGGAGATCATGAGATGTTATTAGGGTTTCTAGGGGCGCATTTCAGAAAGTCACAGCTTTCTCTGGACATTCCTTTCTGTATTCCTTATGTTCTTTGTGCGTTTTGATGTTCTGGACAATGGCTAACAGATCGGGTAGACCATGGGTCAGTGTTGCTCTCGCCCTTGCTGGGTTGGAGTGGTGGATGATAGTGATGGTGATAGCGTTGGATCTCCCAGCCGTCTTGGGATATTCCATCCTGAGTATACACTCCTCATCTCTCGTTTCCCTCCGCAGCCTCGTCTTATAATCACTCCGGCTACCCCAACTCGTAGTGAATTGAAGCTAGCCGAACAGGGAATAGTCCCCCCTTCGCCTAAGGAGCGTGGAGATAACCTCTGCTCTCGATCTTGTTGTCAACCTCCATCACCTTGCTCTTTGCAACCTCCACAGCATACTCTCCAAAACCCCACCTCTAAACGCGCAATGAGCAGACGCGCTGCGAACGAGAGACGTACTGCGTCAGCAGTCCCTCTCCACATGGCGAGTGACAACCGTCAAGTAAGATCCACCGATTCGCAAGAATCGATCAAGACTCAGGTTCCCCTCCCCTACCACTTGCCCGAGACTTATGTCCAGAACAACGGGTACTTCGAGACACCTGAGCTTGCTTCCCAAGGTACCTTCGAGTCCTTCAACTCTGCCGCTGACGGTAGATCGAACTCCATGTCTCTCAACCCCAACTCTGCGCCTTACTTCCCTCCCCCAACTCTCAACTACCCTCCTGTCCCAATCGACAACGGTTACGGTGGTCCTCGACCTTCAATGAGCATGTATCCGATTCCAGAGCAAAACCAATACTACGGCGCAAACAGCTACAATCAAGGCGGTCCTGTTGGATCTCCAGAGATGGGTAGCGCTCAGTTTCAGCCTCCATATGGCGCTCGTCTTGCAGGTCCTTATGGCGATTACGCTGGCAACCCTTATCAACCTCAAGATCACGCCATGTATCATCAAATCTCTCTCCAATACCAGCAAGGAGCCGGAATCACCTCTCCAACCATGAGCAACTCCTCAGCTTATAGTTACGCCATCCCTCCGAACGACAGTTACACCACCATGTCTTACGGTCCTCCCCAAGGTGGTCGCAACTCGATCTCATACCCTCCAACTCATGGCTATGTTCCACAAGGCCGAAGCCAAAGCGCTGGCTGGAGTCAAGAATACAATCAATATGGCGGTCCGCAAGCTCAACCAGCATATGTTCTTCCATCCAACATCAATCGTGGCAAGCCTGCCGTCAAGTACCCACGTGAGCGTCAAAACAACAATCGTGCTGCTACTTATGGTGGTGGCTCAGGCGCAAACATCAAGCACAAGGGTGGACAATCCTACTACGGCGGTGGTCCTGTCCTTCCCCCAGCACGATCACCTTCAAAGGGAAGAAACGGTCGTGAGAGCCCAACAAAGAACATGAAGGCTGCACAGGCTTTGGCTGCAAAGGCTCTGGCTGAAGCTTCGCAAACTTCCTCATCCCATGAATACCAGAGTCAGTCTGGCAGTCAACCCGCTTCTCAAACCCTCTCCCAGGTTGCAAGCGAAGACGAGCCGAAGTCCGAGTACGATGTTGGCTCCCCAACTCCAGCTGCTAAGGTCCGCAACAAGGTTGAGTTTGCATCTGAGACTCGTCAACCTCGCCACTCGCAAACACCAACTCTTCGATCTCGTCGTGGCCAGAGCATCGCTGGAGCCGCTACTGATCCTGCCCGCAAGACCACCGAGTGGCTCGAGAAGATCCAGGATCGAGCTCCACCACCAAAGATGATGGATATCCTCGAGAACGCTCTCAGCGGCGGTAGCCATGAAGTCAGCAAATTGGGTCGCATCAACGAGAACGATCCCTTCACTGGCCCCCCTCGATCTACCCGTCGTGGTACTGTTGCTGCCCCATTGCTCGACAATCCATTCGGCCCTCACCAATTAGTCGTTCGAGCTGGTGCCAATAACTCAAACATGAGCGGAAATCTTCGTGCATTGACCGATGGTGGTAGAATGAAGCCAACTGTCGACCAGGCTCTTGACACCCGAAATCTGCCATTCGTTGAGTACTGCAGAAATGCCAAGGTTGATCAATGGGGAGTTGTCAAGATCAGAAACGTAAGTAGGATCCTTTCATGAAGATGCTTTCAACTAACATCTTCCAGATTCCATACTCTTGCAACCGCCCTGAGGTTCTTGCCTTCCTTGGTCGCAATGCCCGTATCATCAGTGAGCAGGATTACGAGCCGGTTCATATTGTCATGGAGCGTGTCACAAGCAAGACTCTTGACTGCTTCGTTGAGTTCATTAACTTCGGTGAGGCCGTTGCTGCTGTCCAACGTTTCGAGCAAAACAGAACTGGAGGTAGGGGTGGTCGTCTTGGTCAACGACACGTTGAGATGGAGTTGTCCAGCCAATCTCAGCTCATGTATGAGTTGTTCCCCAAGGCCAAGAATGTTGAGTGGCGAAACGAGGGTCAATTGCCAATCGTCCATGACACTGATCCAAATGACAAGTACAACTCGGGTTTCCAGGGTTTCCTCAGCAAGGAGGAATTGGTGATGTTGACCAAGCATGTAGAGTGCCCACAACGAGTAAGCTTTTCCCACCACAGGTTGAGTTCCATCTAACATTTGCAGTCTCCATTCTCCAAGGAGTGCCCCCAGCGCCCATTCGAATGCTTGATCAGCACTTTGCTCAAGGTAAGTCTTCTTCACGTCTCCAACTCTTCTGTCTCTTGATCGATTCAAGCTAACCATCTGCAGTATCCATGGTATATGGTTGACTACATCACCATCGAGGACCGTGACCTTCTCTTCGAGGCTACTATCAAGCTGCTTGAGCTCCTCCGTGATCGTCTCGATGGTACCCGTGATAGCAACACCGAGATGGACATCAACATCACCCCGATGCTGTACAAGCGATGCTGGCGTGCCGCTCTGAAGTGCCCTGGCTTCTCTCCTACCATGAAGGATGAGGTCGTCTTCAAGCTCCACATCGACGAGATGATTGCTCAAGAGATGGGCGTTCCCATGTTCGCTGCTGATTACAAGTATCTCTGGACCATCGGCAACAAGCCTGGTATGCCTCATGATATGATGCTGGTAAGTTCCCTTCTCTGACTTCCGTGAACAATGTCGAGGGTAAGAATTGATGCTAACTCGTCGGTAGTGGTATGCTGCCATCATCCGTGAGCACACCTCCAAGAAGGAGCGTCTCTCTCTCGCCGAGAAGGCTGCCAAGGGTGAAGGAGATCAGACTGAGAAGCTCTTTGGAGACCTCCACAAGTACTTCGGCCATCCCAAGGACACGAAGGTCTTCAAGCACTTGACTCTTGCTCAAGTTGCTGTCAATGAGTGGGCTGGATTCGAGACTGTTTTGCGCGAAGCTCTGACTCCGGCTTTGGAGGCATAATCGCTGTCGACTCTTCTACCCTTTCCACCACTCATCTTTCTTTCCAACCCGTCATCGTCTTGCAACAGCGTCTGCGTCTACACTCCTTGCGAAAGGTCTCAATGCGAACTGCTTACTCGACTTCGACTTTCCTTGGCATTCAGTTGCTGAGGGCTTTTTCGAGTTGCCAGACAGCGGATTTGGATTGCTTCTTCCGAGGCGTCCTGGTATCTGCGTATGACTGGAACTGACTGTGTTTCTCTGATTCACAGAACTGTTTTTTCCTTGATTTGATGATTTTGATTTCCTATGACGATTCATGACGCAGCATATTTATGGTGTTATCGGCGTGGTTGCTTTGACTGGTTTCTGCCCTGAAGCCAATGGGGCGTCTCTTTTTTCTGATGCGATACAAAAATGGGAGCGGCATGTTTGTTGATGGGGAAGTTTCATGCTGCATACCGGAAAATGATGATTACCGAATGGGAGCGGCATGTATTTGGCGGGAGGAGTTTCATGCTGCATACCAGATGATGATTGACCAGGAGTTTATGGCTGCATGACTTCTTTATGAAGATCTGAAGACATGCTTCCGAGCCTTATGAAAGTACAAATCAATAAAAGCCATTGATTTTAACAGCGTGTATCGATGCATCGTGATGACAAATGATCGAATAATAGAAGCAACAAGCAGGAGCGGGTGCTCCAAATTCTCAAGTGAACCATTGAAAGGCCGAAGAACTCCTAAGGAAATAATCGAAAGTCGTCAAATAATGTCGATTCCAACAATTCCTTCTATGAGAAGAAGGTCCTGGGAGTGAAACGAATTGATACCGGACATGGTGAAAGAGTTAGGCTCGGCTCGAGCTGGCTGCTGGTGAGGTCAAGTTATCAGCACTCTGAATAGCCTTAAGGTCGTATTTGTGAAGACTGTAAGAGATATGGAGGTTGTTGCAGCTCCAAGCGATACAATTTTTGATGGAATTGAGCGTTCATTGCTGATGCTGGAATTCGATGCAAGTGAAGAAAGAAGAGGAGAGATGAAGACCACAGAGGTCGTGACTCTGCACGGACCACGCACCAAACCGTTTTGGTGAGCACTTCCTAAATGAGACACCATCTAACCAATTTTCAAGAGAATTTGGAACCGCGAAGAATATCTTGAGGAATCTTGGATACAAAAAAATTACTCTAACAATTCTAACAATACACTACCTTCTTCTCACGTTACCTCCAGCAAAGATTCTTGAGTTTCTGGTACTTTGGTGTGTCGCTTTTTTGCCTTACATTTTCAACCTCAAGCACGAGCATGGCGTCCTCACTTCCACCCTCCTTTATCGCAAAGAAGCGAAGAATACTGGAACAGCTTTCTATACCGGTAGCTGAGTATGATGATTTATCCCCGAAAGGATCAGTAGACGAAGGGATCCGAGAACTGATCGATGAGATCAATGTACGTCCTTAGACCCATTTTGATTTGCTGCATTTTTGTTCTGCTAAGTCTTCTCTTTTACATCGGAGACTCGGAGCTAAAAGATGTCTCTTATTCTAAAACAAAAGGAAAAGCGCAAACGTTCGTTTGAGGACAGGATCTTGAGACAGCTCTCAAATCCGGACCTCTTCGGTTAAAACCTGATTTTCATTATACTAATTCGATGTAGGCGATCGAAGGTTGTGTCACTACTAGTTCTTGTGCTGGACGGGTTAGTGTTTTCTTAGAGGGGAAACGGAAAACTTCTGCACAATCAGATGAGGAGGAGATAGAAGGGGAGTTGGAAGGAAGAGAAAAGAGTGCAGGTGTAGGAGGAAAAGGAGGAGGTGGAAGATGGCTGTTCGTTTCTCACGATCCAGTCAAGAAAGACGAGGGACAGAACTGGATTGAAGTCTTGGGTATGAAGAGTGGAGATGTTGAGACTTTACAAAATCAGATGGGAGATGTGATGGAGAGGAGGTTGATTCATTTCAAGTTTGAGCCCATGGTGAGTATTCCTCCTCAAAATCTTAAACGATTGATTTTAACATCCCACAGATTCTTCACGTCTTGACAGCATCACTTACACATGCACAAAAGGTCCTCTCGGCTGCCCTCCAAGCCGGCTTCCGAGAATCTGGAGCTTTGAACCTCATTCCCTCTGGAGCAGAACCGGCAACGCCTATGGTAGGAATTCGTACCATGGGTCTAACCCTCGAGTCTGTGATTGGATTCGAGAGAGATGGGGAGGAGATCTGTATTATTCCCGAATGGCAGCTACGGAATCTGGTTGAAGTGTCAAATCAACGGTTTGTTGAGAATACGAAGAGGATTGAAAGATTCAGAAGCTTGTTGAAGGAGATGGATGGCGGGGTTGCTAAGAAGCAAGGAGAGAACGGAGATTGGGAGGATGCACAGGCTAGGAAGGAACGGAAGCGTGCTGAGGGGTTAGAGAGAGCGAGGGCTTTGAAGGAGAATCAAACCTCTAGTCAAGCTTCTGAAGAGCTGCTTGACATAGGCATCCTAGAGCAGAATTTATGACACTTCTCTCTTCACTTCACGTATACATCCCCTAACCGCATCGTGAATTCACAACCCATCCATGCAATCCATCTATTGCAATACACATATTCTACACTGCATTATGCCCTTCCCATCCCTCACCCTCTCTGTCTTTATCTAACAACCTTCTCCACCCACGTCCCCTCCAACCTCCTAACCTCCTGCTTAAACGTCTCAACCTCCTTCCAACAATCCAGTGGTCTCCTATCATTATCCCTCAAACACTTAACCACCGCTCCCTTCGCGTTCTCAATCCTCTCATCTATATCCGACAACTTTTTTCTCTGCTCCAATTTCTTCCTTAATTGTTGGACATCATTCTGGACTGCTTCTCTGCCTAGTTCGCGAAGATGATCTCCTTCGGATTTCGGGGAGGAGGGTTTTTGGGATTCTTCGGAGGAGAGTCTGGATTGTAGGTCGGCGAAGTCTTTGCTTGCACGGTCTTGGAGGGCGCGAAGTTCTTCGGCGACGCGGGATTGGATGTGGAGTTCGAGCTGTTTGGAGCGGGTTGAGTCGGACTGTTTCCTATCATCAGCATTCTCCCCTCTTTTGAAAATGTGAGAAACGTACCTCCGGACTTGATTGTAAAGAGTCAACAAGACCTTGTGAAAATCGGACGGGCGTTTCCCTGGTTTGTTGTCAGTATGATTGGGGATTTGGAAGAGAGGTTGGGAAGAGCATACGCTGTCCAGACTTGTGATTTGGGGGTAGAGTCTGGTTTGGAAGAGCCGGAACCCATTTTGAGAGCTTGTTGGTGGTTCAATGGCTGTGGAGAGGCTTCTGGGTGAGAGCTTCGAGAATTTGGTGAAGTCGCGATCGGCTCCGAGAGTTGGCTCGGTCGAAAGATGTTCCACTTCCGAATGTCCAAATTCCCAAGATGTCACGGACTTCTGACTTCTGTCGCGAAAGGGTTTGAAAAAGTTTATCTTTTCGTTTTCATCGTGTACTCTGTTGCTTGCTTGATACAAGTGCTAAATCCGAATGTACACTTACCTTTGGGTACTTTAATGGCATTGCGAGCTTGCAGCCTGAGGCACTGACACCTCCAAGCCGGCCTCCAAGTTTTCTTTGTGAGTTTTGAACTTCTGAAGCCATTCATCCGAGCATTCAAAATTCCAACGAATTTTCGAGCTTTTTGGGACGTAATCTTTCCTTGAGATATCCATCTTGATGAGCCATTCCCACTTGCAGCCTCAAATATTTGGCTTTCCGGGTGGTCTCCGCTTTGAAGTCTTTCCCAAATCCCAAGAGATAAGAGACGGCTTCAAATTCCCATGCCAACTCCCCTCATTAGCACATGCTAATGCAAAGCTTGGCCTCTGCTCTTGGAACCTCCTTCATCAAAGGCCCTAAGCCCCCATGTTCATCACCTGTCCTTGGAAAGTATCTACGCCATCTAACCTATCCCACCTGAGAAATCAACACATGCGGCCTCAAAGCTTGGCTCTCTTGAGATTTCTGCTTCGGGAAGTCTTCTCATCAAAAAAGTCCCCAAGCTTCTTGGAACATCCCTCCTGTCATCTTCGATATACCCATGTAGAGTACTTGTTTCGAAACTTCTTGGCGCGCTGGGCTGAACGCGGAATCCGAGAAACATCATCACACAAATCGTCAGACAGATCAGGCAAAGAGAGGCAGTATCAGCACATGTAGTTGTTGACAAACACAAGCAATTGGGTAGGACCTTACCCGGGCATCTACTTGCAACCCGTCACCTCGTTACCCCTACAGTGAAATCTCGTGATGGTACCGAAGTCACTACAGCCTATCAGAACTGCTTCATGTTTGTCGCCCCTGAAAGGGTCCAGCCGGTTTCAAACTTTGCACCAGTCATATTTCAGATGACCGTCTGCGCCAAGCTCATCCGAAAAAACTCCACCAGGAACAACGACGACCCTTCTTCCAACCAACATCGTCAGGGGCGACTTCCTTCACGCTGGGAAGTAACCCACTTGCCCTATTCAGCTGCGGTGAGCCTCCATGGCCACACTTTGACATGTCCGCTGGCCTGGTCTGCCTCGAAGCGACCCATTCGATAGGCCCAGGATGTTTCCCACAGATAAACCCCGCCGCTGATGGTCCAGCCGCGAATGCGCGCAGGTCTTGCCCAAGGGGCTGGAGGCTGCAGGTGCCAGATGCGAGGAGTACGACGTAGCTTCGAATTTTTGTGACCGTCAAACGAAGTTTCTTCTTCTCTCTTGATTTATTATCCTCACCTTCGCTCGTTATTTGTGCTCGTTGGGAGTCAAGAGTTGTGGTGTTCTCGATGTCGTTTGCTCGCTCATAGATTCGAAGCCGAAATTTCTTTCATTCACATTCACCACCATCTGCTGCGCAGTCACCTAGAATCATAGATCTCCTTCCAGGATACCCAGATACGCACGTACATTCTCGAACCATTTCCCAGGGGAAATCATAAAGACCACACCAAGCATTCGGAGCTCATCCGAGTTCGCGTGGCTCGACGTTGCCAACCCCCACCCGATCTTCAGATAGAGTACCGCAATTCACTTTTGCCCCACAAGCAAAATCACATTCATTGACCGCAATCCAAAAACGTCAAAGCATACTACAACATAAAGTCCCGGTGACGATCCCTTTCTTGACGCAGCGGACAAAGCCAATTGTTTCGATCCTGTCCTGGAGACAATACGTTCATTGATACATTCGTTTCTCAAGACGATACGACTCTCTTTTGACTCCAGACAACGCATTCAGGACAATGCCATTTATTCACAACTTCGATTCTTTGTTCTTCAATCGAAACGAACAATAGTACAAAAAGTTTGAATCACATTGTTATTCCACGAGGAATCTTGAAGGTAGTTAAACTTCCGACCTTCCCCACCACTCCTCAATATTCCATATCTTCACCTTCGATTCTTCCAGAAGCAGGCTTCTAACACAGGCATACAGATCTACACACTCTTTTACGCATATCTCGAGTGCCTGCATACCGCAACGAAACATTCCAACAAGTACGATGCACTCTCACCACCTCAGACATCGCGATATACTGGCGGCAACTCCTGTCCTTACCCGCGCAGAGACACCATTTAACGCGTCAGCAACCTACAATGATACCAACCCGAATCCCACGATCGCGGACTTCGCAACCGCCCTCAATGGCGTCAACCAGCCCCTCAACAATCTCTTCAAAGTCATCTTATGGTGGAGTTTGGGCGTGCTGGCCATGCTTGTCCTTTTCATAAGATTGATCCAGAGGGTGAAAGCGCACACGAGACATATGGCAGCAATGGGGCGGGATACACAGACATACTGGGCGAAGAACCGGTGGAATTGGTGGAAGTTTAAGAAGCATCTTCTGTATGCTCCTCTGGGCTCGAAACGACACAATCGAGAGTTCAAACTCTCCACGGCCGTGAATATGGGGACCTTGCCGTCGAGGTTCCACTTCATCCTCATCTCGCTTTACTGCTTGAGCAATATCGGGTACTGTGTTGCGCTGAATTACTGGCGAGACAACAAGTATTCCGTCATTGCCGAGCTGCGCGGTCGATCAGGAGTACTAGCTGTGATCAACATGATAGCTTTGGTTCTCCTAGCTGGTCGCAACAACCCCTTGATCTGGCTTCTGCAGATCAGCTTCGACACATACAACCTTCTTCACAGATGGATGGGACGGATGGTGGTTCTGGAGTCTGTGGTTCACACTTTGTGCTGGGCCTATGTGAAGTACGAAGCGACCGGCTTCAAGGGAGTCTTCAACCAACTTGGGACCGATCCATTCGCATACTGGGGTATGCTTGGGATAGCTGCAATGGTCATCATCTTCATCACGGCATTCTCCCCGGTCCGCCACGCCTTCTATGAAACCTTCCTCGACATCCATATCATTATGGCTACCCTTTCTCTAGTCGGTATCTGGCTTCATTGCGAGGTCGCCCACCTCCCACAGTTGCCATACGTGAAAGTCATCTGCGTTCTCTGGATCTATGATCGCGTTGCACGCATGTACCAGATCCTTCAAAAGAATTACTCCCGCAAAGGATGGACCACCGCCACGGTCGAGGCTCTTCCAGGCGAGGCCTGCCGAGTCACCATGCACCTCCCAAAGAAAGTCAACATCGATCCCGGAAGCCACGCCTACATTCGAATCGCTAACGTCAACGCTTGGGAATCGCACCCATTTTCCATCGCCTGGGTACAACACAGACCTGTCCTCCCCAGCTTACCAATTACGGAGAAGCAAGGTCACGTCAAACTCAGGGATGAGGATGAAGTCACAGAAGTCTCTTTCGTGATTCAAGCGCAAACTGGCTTCACAAGGAAATTATTCAACAAAGCCAGTCAGTGCAGCACACGCAGCATGAGAGTCAAAGCCGCGATGGAAGGACCCTACGGTGGACACCACTCTCTCGACTCATACGGCCACGCCGTTCTCTTTGCCGGAGCCAGCGGAATCACTCACCAAATCCCCTACGTCCGACATCTCATCGAAGGTTTCCACGAAGGCACCGTCGCGACAAGGAAAATTGTGCTCGTCTGGATCGTTCGAGACTCTGAGCAATTGGAGTGGGTACGACCTTGGATGGACACAGTCCTCAAGATGCAAGGACGAAGAGAATGTCTCAACATCAAACTGTTCATCACACGACCCAAGAATCCTCGCGAAATCGTATCTCCAAGCACAACTGTTCAAATGCACCCCGGCCGACCGAATGTGAAACTCATTCTCCAGAACGAGGTCAGGCAGCAATGTGGTGCTATGTGCGTCACAGTCTGTGGACCTGGTGGACTGGCAGACAATATTCGTGAAGCAGTTCGTGACGAGCAGAAGAACGGGATGGTGGATTTCATTGAGGAGTCGTTTACGTGGTGAGAGATTTTAAGGAGTTGGTATTCAGGGCCAGGCGCGTCGCTTCAAGATTGAAGAGAGATGGATGAATTCATGCACATATTTGAGCGGGTTTAAAGACAGTAACGTTTTGTATATACTTTTACAACTTGTACTTGTACATAGATTATTTCACAAATCACAGATGGATAGACATCTAGTCTCGGTTTCACCACCATCATTTGCTCATTTGCCCTTTTGGGTATCCCACATGCTTTACTCTTTTTGTGATTCCGGGCCTTTGGGACTGGTTGTTTGCATTGATGATCTGCAGCCAGGCACGTGGAAAAGGTTCGTCCCGATGCTGGCTCCAATCAACAGGTGTTACCAAAATGCAGACAGCTTGTTTTGGGATGAAAATCGGAAACAATGCTCCTATCCTGGGACCGTGCAGGTACTGGTGCAGGAGAGTAGTCTGGTCCCTCAAATCGGAACAGAGGCTGTTGATGTCGAAGTCGGTAGTGGGGTAGACGAATGAATACTACTCCAATTATATAAAGATGGTACCATTTACCACAAGAAGAAACTTTATCCACCATGAAATAAATTTCGGTGAATTGCCAGCTCAAAGACAACTCGCCGGCAGTAACTGCGCCCTTCGTGTTTTGACGGCAGCAGCGGCAAGGGTCTCCCCTCCTTTCGCCTGCAAAAAGACGCCATTGTGCGGGGCGGCGAATCGAAGATAATTTTTGGGTGACTCAAGAGTACAAACACAATTTTACAACTCACACGTTACAAAAGAACACAAAGAACACGAATCAAACGATCTACCTCTTAAATTCCCTGAAGCCTCGAAGAGCACGGGAGTTGAGCAATCACTTTTGCAATTGTTTGCTAGTCTGATTTTCGTTTGTAACCTGTGGAGAAATTCCTTTTGATCGACCCCGCCATCATGCCCATGTAAGTGTTGCATACTACAATAACCCCACGAAGTCGTCAGAAGACTGATAATTGGGGTGTAAAGGTTGAAGGATCCGTCGAAGAAGTACAAGAGGTTTCCTCCTCTTGCGCTTAAGGATAGACAATGGCCCGACAAGACGATTGACAAGCCCCCACGTTGGCTCTCGACTGACTTGCGAGATGGCAACCAGAGTTTGGTCGACCCTATGGTACAGCAAACTCCACTCTCCTACCCCATTGGCAGACTCTGATATACTATATTATAGGATGGTGAGCAAAAATGGACCTATTTCAAGATGTTATGCGAGCTCGGCTACAAAGAAATCGAAGTCTCATTCCCCTCCGCCTCCCAAACAGATTTCGACTTCACGCGTCGCCTTGTCGAAACTCCTGGCGCTGTCCCCGATGATGTCTGGCTCCAAGTTCTCTCTCCTTGCAGAGAAGAGTTCATCAAGCGTACAGTCGAATCACTTAAGGGGGCGAAGAAAGCCCTTCTCCATATCTACGTCGCGACTAGCGAATGCTTCCAACGCATTGTGTTCAACATGACGGAGGAGCAGAACTTGGCTCTAGCAGTCAAATGCACAGAATACGCGCGGTCGATTACAAAGGATGACCCATCACAAGCTGGTACGGAGTGGGCTTTTGAGTTCAGTCCAGAGACATTCTCGGATTCGAGACCAGAATTCGTTATTCAGATCTGCGAGGCTGTGAAGAAGGCATGGGGACCAACTGTCGAGAATCCTATTATCTTTAATCTTCCCGCTACGGTGGAGATGTCGACACCGAATGTGTATGCGGATCAGATTGAGTACTTCTGCAGAAACATTACAGAACGAGAGAAGATCTGTGTTTCGCTCCACCCACACAACGATCGCGGATGTGCGACTGCTGCTGCGGAATTGGCGCAGATGGCTGGTGCGGATAGAGTTGAGGGTTGTCTTTTTGGCAATGGCGAGAGAACTGGAAATGTTGATCTTGTCACCTTGGCTTTGAACCTTTATACTCAAGGAATCCATCCTGGCATCGATTTCTCAGATCTCAACAAAGTCATTGACGTCGTTGAAGTTAGCAATAAGATTCCGGTCCATCCTCGAGCTCCATACGGTGGTTCTCTCGTTGTCTGTGCCTTTAGTGGTTCACATCAAGATGCTATCAAGAAGGGCTTTCAGATGCGAAAGAAGGAGGGGGCTACGGACGATACCCTTTGGCAATTGCCATATCTTCCACTCGATCCTCAGGATATTGGTCGTACATACGAAGCTGTCATCCGGGTCAATTCACAAAGTGGCAAGGGAGGAGCTGCTTGGATCATCCTCCGCAATCTCGAGCTTGATCTTCCTCGTGGTCTCCAGGTCGCCTTCAGCAGGATTGTCCAGAAGAAGGCAGACGAAGTTGGTAGAGAACTCCTATCAGCCGAGATCCAGGATCTCTTCGAGACAACATACTTCCTCAAAGAGAACCCAAGATTTACTTTAGTCGACTACACGATTACCACGGATAGATCAGTATCACCGGCACCCACAACCCCAGGAAAAACGGTAGATACCAAGAACTTGAAACGAAGATTCGAAGGTGTAATTTCTGTTGATGGTCAAGAACATGAGCTAAAGGGTACAGGCAACGGTCCTATTTCCAGCTTGGCTAACGCTCTTCAATCTATCGGTATTGAGCTCGATGTTGCTGACTACAAGGAACATGCTATTGGTGGAGGAAGAGATGTTAAGGCTGCCAGTTATATTGAGTGTACGGCTGCGGGGTCGAATCAGAAAGTTTGGGGTGTTGGTGTGCATGAGGATGTCGTGCAGAGTTCTTTAATTGCTCTTTTGAGTGCTGCTAGCAACGTAAGTCTCCCCTGGCATCCATGCTCTCAATGTCCCGGCATTGTCAGGACATTCGTCGGGATGGAGCTCGACTAACTTTTCACAGTTCATGTCGAGCAGGCCTACGACCCCCCTTTTGCTCAAATCGAAGCATGGGTCAAGAATGAGCGTGGAGCTTGATCTCAACGGTAGCCCTCGTAGTCCTAAGGCTAATGGGTCGTTGACGGTACCCAAACCCAACGGAGTACCAAAGAGCGGCCCAGATGCTGTCAGCGTATTGGAAACAAAGGCAAATGGGATGTAATTCATGATACTGCGGGGTGTGCGGGACGGGCCTCTTCGGAGGAGGGGTAGTTTCAGCTTTTCTTTGATATCATGGGCAGCATTTTGCATCATCGGGTCAGAAAAGTAAAATTGAATTAACTTTACCTTGAAATCTATCTTGAACTTAGTGATGTAACTTTTGATGAGATCTCAATCTCCCACCCCTTTTGGGACAATCAGCTTCAAATGAAAATTTTCCAGGGGGTACGACAATGAGCTAGTCCCAAAGTGGACTAGACTAGTCCTAACTTCACGAGCTGGGTTGAACCAAATGAACACTCGTGAAGAGACCTCTAAAATACCAAACATCTTCGATTACTGCTCGTGATTCTCTACACTCATTTGCCCCTCTTCAAAGGCAACAAGATATTTTTTCCTTGAAGGGTTACAGCATCTGCGGGACCTTCTAGAAGCCTGCTGCAGCCTTGGTCAACAAGATTTCGGTTCGTGCTTGTAGATCGACCATAGAACTTCGACAGAACTCCCAAAACACCACTCAAGCTCCTCCATTCTCGACACCCCCGTCTCGCCTTGAAGAGACATCCTCCGTACAGAAAGCGACAACTCAGATCGTCCTCGTCAAGACTGACACCTACGATACATACGCACAGATAACACAGCGCGCCGGCTGTGACCCGCGATCATGGACGTCAATTCTGTGCTTCTAGCAACCTTCTCTGCCGGTCCGTCATTCCCCCTCGAAACGCCAAGCTATACCATAGCGATGATAACTAACTCTCTATAGATGCCGCCACTCGTGGTAATGCAGAACAGCAGCTCACCCAAGCTGCGGAACAAAACTTTGTGCGTGCCCCCTTCCTTGACCGCATTTCCAGCTTGCGCGTGGGCAACCAGCTAACAGTGGTGGAACACAGTCTCAGTACCTCATCACGCTCGTCGACGCCCTCGCAAATGAAGAAACACCAGGAAATGTACGAGCAGCCGCTGGTATTGCGCTGAAGAACGCCTTCACTGCTCGCGAGTACGCGCGATTACACGATCTCCAGCAGAAGTGGATCTCGCTGGATGACAACACAAAGAAACACGTCAAGGACAACACTCTACATGCTCTTGCGTCCAATACCTCACAAGCTGGTCAAGCAGCAGCCCAGGTCGTCGCGTCGATAGCTGCTATCGAACTCCCACGCGAGCAATGGCCCGAGTTGATGCCAACGTTGGTTCGAAATGTTGGTGAGGGTGGTGACCACTTGAAGCAAAGCTCTTTGACTACTATTGGGTTCATCTGCGAGAGTCAGGATGCAGATCTTCGATCAAGTCTTGTTCAGCACTCGAATGCTATCTTGACTGCCGTTGTTCAAGGTGCCCGTAAGGAGGAGCCAAATCCAGAGGTTCGTCTTGCGGCTATCTATGCGCTTGGAGACTCGTTGGAGTTTGTGGATAGCAACTTCAAGAACGAGGGAGAGAGAAACTACATCATGCAGGTCATCTGCGAGGCCACACAGGCACCGGATTCCCGGATACAACAGGGTGCTTTCGGTTGCCTGAACAGAATTATGGCCCTCTACTATGATTTGATGCGCTTCTACATGGAGAAGGCTCTGTTCGGCCTGACCATCATGGGCATGAAGAGCGACGAGGAAGACGTGGCCAAGCTTGCTGTTGAGTTCTGGAGCACTGTTTGTGAAGAGGAAATTGCTATCGAAGATGACAATGCTCAGGTAAGAAATCCAGTTCGGTTTCGTCGCAACTATTCTAATGAACTATCTAGATTGAGAACGTTGATCAGATGCGAGAAATCTTCCACTTCTGCGCGGTTGCCACAAACGAAGTTGTTCCTGTTCTGTTGATGCTTTTGACAAAGCAGGACGAGGATGCACAAGACGATGAATACAACATTGCGCGAGCTGCATACCAATGTCTACAACTTTACGCCCAGGCTGTTGGGGGAGGTGTCATCCAACCAGTTCTCCAGTTCGTCGAGGCAAACCTCCGCAACGAGGATTGGCACAACAGAGATGCTGCTGTATCGGCTTTCGGTGCTATCATGGAAGGTCCGGAGGAGAAGGTTATTACACCAATCGTCAAGCAAGCACTTCCAGTCATCATCAAGATGATGGAAGATCCGCATGTCCAAGTCAAGGACTCAACTGCTTATGCTCTTGGTCGTATTACTGAGGCATGCTCAGAAGCCATTGACCCAGTCATCCATCTCCCTGTATTGATCAAGTCACTCTTTGAAGGTCTAGTCAGCAGTCCAAAGATGGCAGGCTCTTGCTGCTGGGCTTTGATGAACCTTGCTGAACGCTTCTCTGGTGAGATTGGCTGCCAGCAAAATCCCCTCACTCCCCACTTCAACGACAGTATCACCCATCTTCTCCAAGTCACAGAGAGAGGTGACGCCGATAACCAATTGCGAACTGCCGCTTACGAAGTGCTCAACACTTTCGTCCAAAACGCTGCTAATGAAAGCTTGCCTTCTGTTGCATCATTGTCGGAGATCATCATCAAGCGCCTCGAAGATACTGTTCCTCTTCAAACCCAAGTTGTCAGCGTTGAGGACAAGATTACTCTCGAGGAGATGCAGACTAGCTTGTGCACGGTCCTCTTGGCAATCATCCAACGCCTGGAGAAGGAAATCAATCCCCAATCAGATCGCATCATGACAGTCTTACTCCAAATTCTGTCAAGCGCCGGTGTCAAGTCGAGTGTGCCAGATGCAATCTTCGCAGCTGTCAGTGGCTTGGCCAACGCTTTGGAGGAAGGTTTCGCTAGCTACATGGAAGCGTTCTCGCCATTCCTCTACAATGCTCTTGGCAACCAAGAGGAGCCAGCCTTGTGCTCGATGGCAATCGGTCTGGTCAGCGACATCACTCGTTCGATGGGTCCCCCTTGCCAGCCATATTGTGATACATTTATGAACTATCTATTGAACAACTTAAGGGTATGTACTTGCTGTCATGCGCATAATTATCTTTCCTTCCTTCCCCCCGATGCCCCCGAATTCTTCAGACGGCTTCGGGGCCTTAACGATTACACATGCTTACAACCCTCCCCCTTACAGAGTACGGCTCTTGCCAACCAATTCAAGCCTGCTATCCTCCAGTGCTTCGGAGATATTGCTGGTGCTATTGGTGGTCACTTCGAGACTTACCTTTCAGTTGTTGCACAAGTTCTTCAACAGGCTGCTGGTGTTCAAGCTAGTCCGGATGGATCGTATGAGATGTTTGACTACGTCATCTCTCTGCGTGAGGGCATCATGGATGCTTGGGGTGGTATCATCGGTGCCATGAAGTCTAGCAACAAGAGTATGTTTGGTCATGGTCACTTTCCTTTTCTATATAATAACACCTTGCCAGCACCTCTTCTTCAACCATATGTCGAGTCGATCTTCGCTCTCCTGAACACCGTTTGGCTGGATCAGAACAGAAGCGATGCTCTCATGCGTGCGTCTATGGGTGTCATTGGGTATGTACAGCTCCAAATATTTTCAGGTACAATGCTGACCGTAATAGTGATCTTGCTGAGGCATTCCCCAACGGAGAGTTCTCATCCTACTACCGCCAAGACTGGCTTGCCGCCATGATCAAGGATACTCGCCAAAACCGAGACTTCCAGGCTAGGACAATCGATACCGCTCGCTGGGCCCGTGAACAAGTCAAGCGCCAGATTGGTGGGGCTTCAGGCATCATGCAATCAACCTGATTTGCTTCTCCTCCCGGAAGGAATTGACGCGTCCAAGATTAGTACTTTTAATGTCCTAGGGATTGGCGCAAATCTAGAGTTTCGGCGGGAATCTCGGGTCTTCCTTCGATCTTGGTCCACACCACTTCGTATTCAGATTTCTTCTTTTGTTCACTCCACGGCGCGTCAGAAGAGGGGTCTTGTCCTCGACCGTCGACCACACCGGCGTTCTTTGTTGTATCCCCCCTTAAATCACCACACCGAATCATAATCATCCAGCAACACCTGTTTGTACTCTCTCCTCGGATTCCGGCGAAGTCGACCAGCGAATCGAATAACGAGCGAAGAAGCGATGTTTTGCACCAACCCAGCACAGCACCCATACACAGCACTAAACAGCACGACAAACACACTTGTACAAAAGCCCCCCACACCACGTTTACACCCGCGCCAATACCCCTTACACCAACGCGCCATGTTTCATTTACGATTCGGAAAGGCAAGGACGGGATGAGGTCAGATGAGAACTCAGATCAGACTTTACGCCTGCGATGCGATGGAGGGATGAAGGAAGTTAGGCCATGTCACCACGAAATCTTGTATCCTTCTCAAAAGAGAGGGAATCTTATGTATGTAGCACTTGACGATCGACCGACTGGGTCCGTTAGTGCTGGTGAATGGCGAAAGAGAGAGAGATGGAATTCAAGAAGAAGAGGGTGGAGGAAGTGGTTGTTAGCTGATGGCTCCAATATTGATTTGTGTCAAGTGATGCATTAAGGATTGGATGTTCGTTGGTCATTTGGGGAGTGTAGGGGATTTGATGGTGGAGGTTGAAAAGATAGCATAAGAGATGAATGAATGCGAACCCCCCTAAATATCTTCGTTGCTTGGTTGGTGTGTATAGGTACATGCTGACCAGTGATTTCTGAGCTGCTTGTCGTGCAATGATTTGGCACCGAATCAATGCTGACATAGGTGACCTTTCTACACAGAGCTCGAGCTTCGTGGTTCCTTCCCTCTGCTCCCTCATGCGTACGAGCTAACAAAGTCCGCAGCTTCTTATCCGACAACAATCCTCGCGAGATTCATTCAGGCTCGAACTGGCAACGGTGGCAGGCGCGCTCGACAGATAGTATCCGTCATCGTCCCTCAAAGGTCCCAACCTTCTTCAACTTTTATATCTAATAAGACTTCGGCAAACCCAGCACACGTTCCCCGATATAGTTCAGAATCATCTCTCTACTAACAGGAGCGATTCTCGGAATAAATACTTCTCGCAGGTATCTCTCAACATGGTATTCTTTTGCGTACCCCATTCCACCGAGGGTCATAACTGCTCTTTCGCACGCTTTGAAGGCTGCTTCGGCCGCAAGGTATTTTGCGGCGTTGGCGTATTCGCCACTCGTATATCCTGTGTCGCAGATTTTAGGTTAGTATTATAGTCTTAGAAACTCTAAATCTAAGGCGTTCAAGGAGCAGTGAGGCATGCGTGAGATGTATCTCACGACTCAGAACAGAGGATGGAAGACACTTCCTCACATATTTCCAAATATCTAGCATCAGAACCTGGCATTCCAGAATGAGAGCTTACACTTCAAGTTGGGCATCGTGGTGCAAGACCGAAGGAAACCCGAAACCGACCTTGATCGTACAACTTCGCAGCTTGATAAATCATCAGCCTCGCAGCTTCAAGATTCATCCAAGAATCAGCCAGCGGATGCTGAATCCCTTGATTTTTCCCAATCGGCCTCCCAAATACATGTCTCTCTCCAGCATATATCGCAGCTCGCCGAAGAGCTGCAAACCCAAGACCAAGCGCTTCTGCTCCGATCAAAATCCTTTCTGCGTTCATGCCATGCATTATCATCTTGAATCCGTTATTCTCATCCCCAATTCTGTCTTCCACTGGGACTTTCCAGCCATCGAACAAAAGTGTGTTCGTATCCACCGCCCCTCTTCCCATTTTCGGGATCTCTGTGATGTCTACTTGTGATCGGTCGAGATCGGTGTAGAATAGTGAAAGTCCTTGAGAGGGTTTCGTCACTTTGTCAAGCGGCGTCGTCCTCGTCAAGATCAGGATCTTCTCTGCTACTTGGGCGGTTGAGATCCAGATCTTTGATCCTTTCAGGATGTAGTGGTTTCCATCTCTAGTTGCTGATGATTGTAACTTTAATGTATCAAGTCCAGTATTCGGTTCCGTGACTCCAAAACAGGCTTTTTCTTCTCCTTTAATCAAAGGAATGAGAAAGCGTTTCTTCTGCTCTTCAGTCCCGAACTTCACCACCGGTTCGAGGCCGAATATGTCCATGTGGACGGCACTTGCTCCAGTCATGCCAGCACCGGATTCGGAGATCGTCTGCATCATGATAGCTGCTTCAGCGATCCCCAGCTCTGATCCTCCGTATTCTGAGGGCATGCAAATGCCTAGCCAGCCATCTTTTGCTAGTGCTGAATGGAGCTCGTGGGGATATTTCTTGGTCTCATCGGTGCGAAGCCAGTAGTCGTCAGAGAACTTGGAGCATATCTTTGAGATTGCTTCTCTAACGGTCCGTTGCGAGTCGGTAAGATCTAGGTCAGAGGATTGGAGGGATTCTGTTGTTTTGAAGTGAACACCTCGATGAGGACCAATTAAAAGAATTCTTGGACAATTCAATTTGCGATATCGGGGCCTCGATATCCATTTGAGACTCATCATCCTTGGAATCTGTACGAACGTGTCAGTAGTCACTCCCGGGAATAAGATCTTAGCGGTGAGCTCTGTACAGCGGCACCCGAGCGTACCATGTTGAGACCTTGACCCGAGGTCTACGATAATCGAGCGGCTTCACATGGAGGTACAAAACATCTTTTAACGTCTAGACAGATGCCGGTTTCTTTCACTCGACAAGTTTGGAGATATAAGTTTGTTGCGAGTGAGTTTCTGCTCGGCATCAGTCTCACTGCGGGGTAGTGCGGGGCATTTAGAGCCCCTTTTAGTTCGGCAAAGCCCCTGATCACCCACCTTCCAGCATCCGACCAATATCCAGCATTTGCATCCCGAAGAGTATAGTTACGATGAGAAGCGGGATAGTCAGTCAGCTTCATCTTCGGCCTTATGCAAATAGGTCGCGGCTCTATGGTCGAGATGCACTCTTTATCAGCAGACGTCGGCTATTTTCTTCAACGACGGTCAGGAGAAGTACTCCCGAAGGTGCTCTTCATGGCATCAAAATATTGGATATGTCACGAGTACTTGCTGTAAGTTCAAATTCTCGAACTACACCGGGGACAATTTTTGACTTCAAAAAGGGACCCTTTTGCACACAGATTCTGGCGGATTATGGCGCCGAAGTCATTAAAGTTGAGCAGCCTGGACAAGGGGTACGTATTACTGCCAAAGTCCTTGAAAGAGAGCTGAAAGTTGTATCAGGATGATACACGATACTGGAGAGTTGACGGAGAGCGACCCATATGGGGAGACGAGAACAACATGTCCTGTTACTTCGCAGCCGTGAACCGGAACAAAAGATCCATCACTGTTGATGTGAAGAAGGCAGAAGGAAAGGAGATTCTCTTGAAGTTGGTCAAGAATGCCGACATCCTGTAGGTCTCAATTCCTGTATAGATGTTGCTTCCATTTTCTGATATGCGGGGAAGTGTAGAAAACTTCATTCCTGGGAAGATGGAGCAATTTGGTCTCGGCTATGATGTTCTCTCGAAGCTCAATCCCGGAATCATCTTTGCTAGCATTTCAGGTGAGTGAGAACCCTTTTCTAAGAAGGTAGCAGCTGATAGAGAAAAGGATATGGTGCTCAAGGACCATATGCTCAAAGAGCAGGCTACGACATCATCGCCGCCGCAGAAGCAGGTCTCTTGCACATCACAGGCGAGCGCAATGGCCCACCAACGAAGCCCGGAGTCGCGCTCGTAGATCTCTCAACAGGTCTCTATACCCACGGTGCCATTCTCGCAGCTTTACAAGCTCGTCACCGAACAGGAAGAGGACAAAAGATTGACTCATCACTGTTCGAGACTCAGCTGTCGTTGCTGACGAGTGTTGCGACGGTCTGGTTGAATATGCAGAAAGAAGCTACTCGGTTTGGCACCGAGCATCCGAGTATTGTGCCTTATGCAGCCTTTCAAACGAAGGACTCTTGGATTGTGTGTGGAGCGGTTAATAATCGACAGTTCAAGATTCTAACTGAACTTCTTGGTTGTGCTGAAGCTGCGAGTGATGAGCGATTTGAAAGTAATGACAAGAGGATTGAGAATAGGGATGAGCTGAAGGTTATCTTGGACGGTTATTTTATGAAGAAGACCACGAACGAGTGGCTGAGTGCTTTGGAGGGGAGTGGGATGCCGTATGGGCCGATCAACTCAATGGAGGAGTCGTTCAAGCATCCGCAGACTGAAGCGAGGGATATGATGAGAACAGTTGAGTTTGAGGCTATGGTTGGTGAGTGAATCTCAGCACATGACAACAGAGACATACTGACTGGCGATGGTGTGTAGATGGACAACTCAAAATGGTTGGGGTGCCAGTTAAGTTTAGTGATACCAAGACGTCGATACGCCGCAGGCCGCCCCTGCTTGGAGAACATACAGAAGAGATTTTGAGAGAGATCGGAGTTGAAAACATAGAACGGTTGAGGCAAAATCGTATTGTGTAGAAGAAAATCATCAATTGGGGCAGCAGCCGCACTTGAGCACTTACTAATTCCTCAACGGGACATTGTCTTCCACTGAGTCGGCCCTTGGAGTCTCCGATATGCGGATAACATGGTCCTCGGACGGCAGTGTTGTCGATTCGGATAGTGCTGTCAACAATTTCTTCTATCAAATGTCCAATTCGGTACTTCTCATCTTTATAGTGAATATACAGGATTTCATATAACTCTTATCGGTCAGTCCTTGATTGGATGTTACTTTAACGGTTATGAGCTTCACTCCCTTCCTGCAGGCGAAGATTGACAGCACTCAAGCAATACTGTAGGCGCACACCTTTCGTGGCCGTTGACCGGAACCCTCTCTACTTTGGTGTCTTCTCCTGAACAATGAGATCTTCTGTCTCTCGACCGTCCCTTTCTCCAGTGCCATACTTCTGACTGAAGCCCCAAGAGTAGACTGGGCTATGATACTGCATCTAGCAAGCTTCATGATCTTGGCCAGCTATTGTCCTCGTTGGGATGGAGTGGACCGAGAAAGTATAAGTAAGGCTGGGAGATTGAAAAGGCTAGGCCTACTTGCCATTGCTTGTTCCAGTTACGTCTTTTCTGCACAGAGGTCTTGCCTATCTTTCTGGTGCTGCTACTGCGTGCTGTGAATGCTGGATAGGGAAGGATATTCTTTCGTTCTTGCTATGTTTGGCTTGTTTTGTTGTCTGGGATGGCGGCGTGGTATAGAGGGTATCATTGAGAAGGGTCGAACCTCGTTCCTACCTTATGTGACCTGATTTGCTCCACTGTGTAGCTAGTAGAGAAAAAGCCTACTCGTTCCTTCACAATTCGGCCAACCGACTGACCAGAAGCGGTATATATATATCTCCTCTCTCTTGAACCAACCATCACTTCTACACAACAAAAGCCTCTTCTACCTAGCTAGCATGGTGGCAGAGTTACGTCGCTATGAGATATGCAACGAGAAAAACTCAAAGTATCACAACCGAAAGGACAAGGCATGAGATGACAGATTGACAAGATCACCTAGACCAGGGCCAACCCCGGAATCGTCCGACGAAGCCAACAATGCCATCATCTCGACGGGCAAAGCCGACGGTCTTCTGCTTCGGGAAGATCTCAACACTCGGATACAAGATTCCGGCACACTCGTGCCGAGCTCCATCACAAGGAATAAGACGCTGCAATCAACTCCGAACAAAAGATCCTGCTCATGACGAAGCTTGTGTCGCAAGAGTGACTCAGAGGTCGCGAGAAATGTTCTCGTTTACCTCCTTTTGCGGGTATCGCGAAGAATACCGATCTACCTTCACGTCAGCATGTAAGAAACAGATCCAAATCTGCCTCATCTGCCATCATCCAACCTCTTGTATGGCTGGAACATCGGCAAAATAAACAAGCTTTCTCGGGTCGTGCGGCTCTTCTACCTCTTATGCCATTTCGGTATATACTCGAAAGGGGAGGTTGCGAAAGGACGTCGACGGAAGAGTGCATCCGCTGCACTCATCACCCACGAATCATGACAAGCACACCTTGTGAGCCAGCCAATCCTCGCAACGAGCACTCACTTTCTGAGCAAATTTATCAACCCCACTCTTGAAAGAGTGCATTTTCAGTTTCTTTTCTCGAGGAAAAGGAGCTGGAAAGCAGTGCGGAATTGCGATATCGGAAATTCGTCATTGGACTCGGAGAAGCGAACTGAGAAACCCAAGATGTCAAGTCTGCCGTGCATTGCCGTCTGATCCGCGCCGTCCCCCGCGTGAAGCATGCTGCCGTGAAGTGGCGTTTGGTCCTAGCTCTGAAAAAGATCTAGCTTAGAGATCGTGGAGATCGCATCTTGATAAGATGTCTTCACTTGCCCGCCCTTTCTTGGAGTGCCAAGAGGAGCGGTGTCTTGGAGTTGCACCGTCCAAGTATCTTCAAGATGTTTTTGACCGCGGATAGCAGCCGAACTGAGGTCAACGACAATCAACAAGAACGAATACCAGATTTATATCCCTCGCCTCTCAATGACGAAGAAAATGCGGTGCCTTCCAGTGATGAGGATGAGAAGGGCAACCGAACAGGCTCATATGAAGTGGATTGGGACGGTCCAGACGACAAAGCCAACCCCAGGAATTGGAGTAACTTATACAAAGCTTGGCAAACATTCATCTTGGGCATGCTTGCTTTGGCAGCAAGTTTAGGATCCTCGATCATAGCTCCTGCGGAAACCGAGGTCGCAAGATACGTTGGCGTCAGTACAGAAACATCAGTTCTGACCATATCTCTATATGTGTAAGTTATCCCATTTGTTGTTAGACAGCTTTGTTGAGAATGCCCGACACAGTCTTGGCTTTGCCCTGGGACCTTCAATATGGGCACCAATTTCGGAGATTTGGGGGAGAAGATGGTCGATGCTGCCTGCAGTCTTCGTTCTAGGCTTGTTCTCGATCGCAACTGCTGTCGGAAAGAATGCTGAGACGATTTTCATAACGAGGTTCTTCGCAGGAGTCTTCGGATCTGCTCCTGTTAGCAATGTGTCTGCCGCGTTGGGCGATCTCTACGAACCCAAAGCCCGAGGCACTGCTGTGACTTTCTATGCAATTGGTGAGTTCTCATTTCGTCTCAAGGTATAGCAAGAGCTAACAAGTTATAGCTGTCGTCGGAGGACCAACCCTCGGCCCTATCATTGGCTCCGCCTTGGTAGTGAACAAGCACCTAGGATGGAGGTGGACAGAGTATATCGAGGCAATTTGGACCTTTGCCATCTTCACATTGGCACTTTTCGCAATGCCTGAAATGTATGCACCCGTTCTGCTGAAGAACAAAGCACAACGCCTTCGCAAGGAGACCGGGAACCAGTCTTGGCATCATTCGCAGGAGGATATCAAAATCACGCCAAAAACCATTGTCACCAAGCACTTCTCGCGACCGATCATCATGCTCACAACCGAGCCCATGGTCACTGCCATTGCAATATATGCCTCGTTTGTATATGCATTGTTGTATCTGACTCTAGAAGTCTTTCCAATTGTATTCGAAGAAGAGCGAGGATGGTCTCCTGTCGTGGGATCTCTGCCTTTTCTCGGTTTGTTTTTAGGAGTGTGTTCGGCCGTCGTGATCAACCTTGCCAACCAGCCACGGTACGCCAGAATCATGGACGCTGCGAATGGAAAGCCGGTGCCAGAGGCTCGACTCGCACCCATGGCAGTGGGAGGGATCCTTTTTGCCATTGGACTATTCGTATGTAAACCTGCTCTTTGCGCTTCCTCCTAGATCCTGTGATATTGGAGTTCCCGAGTGGATTCAATGCCTCTCCTCTTGTTCCGCCCAAAGTTCATGGCGCTAACTCATTGTAGTGGTTCGGATGGACTGCCAATCCCAAGATCTCTTGGATCTCCCCAGTCTTCGCTGCTGGTTTCATTGGAGCCGGCTTCAATGTCATCTTCCAACAGTGTATCAACTTCCTTGTCGACACATACGGTCTTTATGCTGCTTCAGCAGTGTCTGCGAACACGCTTCTGAGAAGCTTTCTCGGGGCTGGATTTCCGCTCATCGCTATGCCCATGTTTCACAATTTGGGTGTCGGACCAGCGATGTCGGTTCTCGGAGGTATTGCAGTGCTTGCGATTCCTGTGCCATTTATCTTCATGAAATATGGCCTTGCGTTGAGGAGAAAGTCAAAATTCGCGCCTGTGTTTGACTGAGAAGCTCCAGCAAGAGACGCACGGGGAACTCTGCATACAACACGGACCACGCTCCATCGATTTTGAAAGCTGCCATTGAAGCATTTCGGCGTCCTGTTTTCCTCGTGGTGCCGGTGTATAGATTCACGAGGGCGTGTTTATAACAACGCTAGAGCCGATAAAACACTAGCTCGCGCCCAGACTTCTAGCGAGAGTGTATCTTTCCAACTCCGCTAATCACCAGCCTTTTCTTCCGCTCTCCACATCGCACTCACCAACCACGAATCCTATGCTCTCCAGCTCGATGTCTTTCAATCTCCCAGATTCTCCTGGAATTTCTTTGCCAAGTGTTCTTGGTCAAGAAAGTCTCGTCAGCGAAAAGAGTTGACCAGGCTGCCTGGAATGACCAGGCCAGGCTGGGACATTGAAAACGCTGCTGCCTCAATATTCGAAAATGATTACCAAGCACTCCATTTAGAAGAGTCACTGCCCGATCTGGAAATGGGATATGCTAGTGTGGATTTGGGATACAAAAGGTATCTTTTGCTCTTCAGAACTTTTTCCCTCTTACATACTTTTCCTCACTCATCAGCGGACCTGAGTCCTGGGGCTCAAGGCATCACTTCGAGCATTTCTCATTGTCCTCAATGTCCCAGAAATTCTGGGACATTTATCTTGTCACTGGGTACCGCAAATCTCTTTCACTAGCTGTGCATTTCCTTCGAAGTGTCCAGCCACATCTGGAGAGAGCAAAGTCACTAGCGTTGCTTGGGGGTTATAAGCCTGTCTTCTCACGCTCTTGAACTTCTTCTTCCTTACCTCATTTTCCTCTTGGGGCCACTGGACGCTAGTATTTGGATGATAGTTTGTGATCTGAATGTCCCAGTATTCCTGGGACATTGTCCTCGGCTGTTCACCTTGGTAGAGTCTTACTATTGTCTCGCTTAGCAAACAACCCCCTTTTCAACATCACCTTTAACATCCATTCACAATAGCAACGAATTTTTCTCGTGCGCAGCTGGAACTCTTCGCTAACACAATGCTAAGCTACGGACAATAACTAGATGTTTTGCATATAATCCTACAACTTCTTCTCGAAAATTTCTTCCTTCATCCGCAAACTTTCGAAAATCTCAACGGAAGTTCTCAACTCTCGAGTTCGTTGTTCTGCTGGCCCTAACAACGTACTTCAATCAAATACGTTCAAGGTTCATTCAACTCTCCATCCAAGTTGACTTCTTCAGAACAGCTTCTTGTCTCGAAGCTTCACCGGTGCGCAAACACATTCCTTGAAACATATTCTGAGACTGACTCGAAATAGCACCCGCATTCCAGAGCAGACTCCCCGTTGCATACAACAACAAATCATATATCCAGATCCTGCATCTCTCAACGCTATGGCACCAAAGAGAAAGGCTGCCCTTGAGGCTACCGCCAAGATCCGCGCATCCAAGAAGATCAAGACTCCCGAGGACGTCAACAAACCACCCTCCCAAGTCGTTGATGTCTACGTCTTCGGATCTGGTGAGAACGGCGAGCTTGGCCTCGGTGCGGTCAGACGAAATGGCAAGATGCCAACTGGTGTTACCCGGCCTCGACTCAATGATCTCCTTGATGCGACCACTGTCGGTGTCGTCCAACTGGCCGTCGGAGGCATGCACGTTGTTGCTCTCACGAAGGATAACAAAATCTACACTTGGGGAGTCAACGATGATGGTGCACTCGGCAGAGATACCACCTGGGATGCTCCAATGAAGGCAGCCGATGGCAGTGATTCAGATTCCGACTCCGATGATGACGATTCCGGTCTCAGTCCTCTTGAAAGCACTCCCACGGCTATTCCAGCTGCAAATTTCCAAGGTGCTGCTCCTACATGGGTTCAGGTTGCTGCGACCGGCTCTGCCTCCTTCGCACTCAATGCTACTGGTGATGTCTACGGATGGGGAACATTCATCGTAAGTCTTCTTTACCCATTTTCATCTTCCATAGCTCACATATCTCCAGGGCGGAGATGGACCAATCGGCTTCTCTCTCGATGGACATCGTGCTGGCCTCAAGAAGCAAACAACTCCGGTCAAGATCACAGAGCTTAGCAACATCAAGTCACTCGCCGGTGGAGGAAATCACATACTAGCACTCGATCACTCTGGCAACGTCTGGTCCTGGGGCGATTCGGCCCAATTCCAACTTGGACGAGAGTACGCCGAAAAATACCGATTCAACTGTCTTCGTCCTGCCCTCCAGACCGGTCTCCCCCGAAATAACATTCAATACATCGCTGCCGGCGCATACCACTCATTCGCAATCGACAAGACGAATAGGGTTTGGGCCTGGGGACTCAACAATTACGGTCAGACTGGTATCATTGGCAACGCCGGTGAGGATAATGCGGTTGTCAAGCGTCCATCTATGGTCCGAACCCTCATCAGAAATGGCGTTACTGCTGTTCAGGGTGGTCTACATCATTCGATTGCTTGTGCTGCTGATGGATCTCTCTACTCTTGGGGACGTTGCGACGACGGACAAATTGGTATTACCAAGCAGAATTTGCCCAAGGAAGATGTTCTTGAAGATCGTATCTTGCTCAACCCTGTCTTGATCCCTGGTAAGCCACTTTTCCTTACAACTCCCGACTTCTGAAGCCGACAATGCTAGATATCAACGCCAAGGACGTCGCCGCCGGCATCGATAACTCCTTCGCCATCGACACCGAGGGAAAGGCCTACTCCTGGGGCTTTTCTCAAAACTACCGCACTGGTCAAGGTACCGAGACAACCGTTGCCAGCGCCACCCGTATCGAAAATACTGCTGTCAAGGATAAGAAGCTATCATATGCAGGATGTGGTGGTCAATTCTCGGTTCTGGCTGGTCGTGTTTCCAAGGATGATGAACCAGTTGTCGTTGCTGCTAAGGCTGTCAAGAAGGGTAGGGGTAGGCCTACTGGAAAGAAGGGCGTTAAGGAGCCAAAGAGTGGGGAGTAAGGATGGATGCGGGGAACAATAAGATACGTTCTGTACATAGTTTTTGCTCTGACGAAATGCAAACTCATGTCACACACTTCTTGAATACCTACCTTAACTTGTGAAAAATCAGTCGCCCGTGCATGTCCAAAATGCTGGGTCAATGCCCCAGAAGTCTCGGGACAATGAAAAGCGATCCTTGAGTGAGGGGCTTCTGGTGCAGACATCTCGAGTATGGCTTATTCGAAAACTCATTTCCTATGGTTGACGAAGAGCCCAGCTCAATGTCCCAGGATCCTCGGGACATTTACCATTTTTCTCATCCTATGTGATATACTCTCTTTTCGGGGTGATCAGAATCTTAACATGATGGTCCTTATTCCTGACCAGTTCCTCGAGTCCCTTTTCCACAACATCCTCCAGCAAAACCCGGCTCGTGACGAACTTTTCGATACCAGAAAACGCCCCTACAAGAATGTCAGCAGATCTATGGACGAAGTCTGGGGGCCTCATACCTTCACTAAAAGCCTTGACAGTCTCTCGAAAATCTTCATCATTGTAGGCCATCGAAGACTTGATCTCCATCTCCTTCGTCATGAAGTGTACGAACGGGACAACAAACTTCGCAAACATAATCAGCTCGGTCTCGTCTCATCAGGTACGGGCAACTTACTGGAGTTATCCACCCCGCAACATTCATATACAACCCACCATACCTCACAGCATCCATCCCATCTTTCAACGCAGGCGCAACACCCGTACAATCAAACACCACGTCAACACCTCTCCCATCCGTCAACTCCCTACACTTCTCCCCAACATTCTCCTTCATCGGATCCATCACCAAATCAGCCAACTCCCCACAAACTCCCCTCCGCTTCTCCGTCGGCTCGCTCACAAAAACACTCTTAACACCCTTCATCTTCAATACCACCACAACAAATAACCCAATCGGTCCTCCACCCAGCACTAGAACATTTTTCTCTTTCCACTCCGGATCCGAGATTCCCGTTTTTCGTACGGCATGATAAGCTACAGCTAATGGCTCAATCAACGCCGCTGAAGCCAAATCGACGGACTCTGGGAGGACGTGACAAAATGATTCTGGGACGGCGACAAATTCGGAGAGTCCGCCTCCGCCGCCTGACAGGCCTCGAAATCCCCATTTGAGGCAGGCGTTGGAGTTTCCTGTCTCGCAGCGGAAGCAGGTGGAGCAGTAGAAGCGAGGATCGACCATGACTGCATCTCCCTTCTTCAGTTTAGAATTTTCGCTCATCTTAACGACTCGGCCACAGAATTCGTGGCCCATGGTCAAGGGAAGGGTTTCTTTGGTTACGATGTGTGGGTTCTCCTTTCTTGGGATGATGGCGGGGCCTGGATGGTGTTAGTTGGTGATGGGAGAGAATGGGGAGGGGAAAAGACCATCTGTATATTCGTGCAAATCAGTGCCACAGAGACCACACCACTCTACTTCTATGAGGACTTCATCATCTTTTGGAATTGGGATTGGGATTTCCTCGATGCGGATATCGAGCTTGTCGTGGAAGCGAGCGGCTCTCATCATGGCGCTGCTGAGTTTTGGATTGTTGGAAAGTGTGAGTGTAATTTTGTTTGGAATAAGCGTTTAATGATCTTCTTTCCTCCACGTCTTGACGTGGAACTCAAAAACATATATATCTCTGTTGATGAGGTCTGACACGACGCGAATGCGACGAGTAAGTGAAGGTCATGCAGCTTACCGCCCGTATACCTACTTTATTCAAGGAACCCCGGAAGAAGCATCCAATAACTCAAGCGTGTTCAGGGGGTTCTTCAATTGTCTCCTACTTGTCTGTGCCCAATTCGGGTTTGATGTTCGGCTATTGGGAAGGGAAAAACTGTCAAGCATCTTAGAAGCTGACACCGACCCCGCACTCTGCCCGAGATCGACGGACATGGATGATCGATCATCTGACATTGAGCAGTGAAAACAATTATGGTTCCATGTGATTTTTATCAAGAGGTATTTAGAAAGACTAAGACTTCTGAGCTGTATAGGTTTCAATGTTTTCAAAGCACCTTATAGGCACCCCGCATTTCGAGAACAATGCGAGGAGAGACTTAAGCCTCCTCCCTAGCTTAGCTTCTAGAATGGCTCCAGATCTTCTACTAAGACTGGCTGATTTGCTCATGTGCGAGCTAAAGGAGATAGAGAGAGGCAAAGCTAGGAATGAGTAGGCTATGATGGTCCGAGGGATGGACATCGAAGACTCGATGCTGGTATATCTTTAAGCCGTTTCGAGAATTGTATATTGTGAATTGAAAGATATAATACAATAGGGCAATGGTAAGTTATCACCAGCCTCATTAGAGCAGCAAGGTCTCACATTTCCAGGCTAGCAATAAAGGAAAGCGTTCAGGTCCCGTCGCTGCAGGTATGGCATTCGTGACCGGCGGTGCTCGAGGGTTCGGAAACGCTATTGCAGTCGCTTTTTCCCGTGAAGGCGCTCGAGGAGTTGCTGTCATTGATATTAATCCTCAGGCTTTGACTGAAGGGAAGAAGATCGTGGAGTCGTTTGGGACGAAAGTACTTTTCCTTTCTCACCCCCAGAAGTCCTCAGCTGACTCGTCACAACCCAGTGTCTAGCGATCGAAGTAGATGTCACGAAAGAAGAGGATGTTGAACGAGCGGTAGCTGAAGCTGTGAAGGATTTTGGGAGGATTGATTATGCTGCGTCTGTCCACCCTTCCTCATCAAAGTATGATCAGAATCGTAAGCTGATGGGGATGACCTCTCAAGGAATTTCGCAGCACCCTCTCCTCTCTAACCCACACATTCGACACTTCACCGAAGACTTCCGGAAGGGGATGGTAGTCAATAGCACCGGAGTGTTCCTGAGCACGAAACATGAGTTGAGACAAATGATGAAGCAGGATTTTATTGAAGTGTTCGTCTCCTCGCTCTCTTGGGCCTTCTGAGCTGGAATTGGACTTGCTGAGTTAGGACTCGAGCCTGAATCGAGTCGGGCTTTGGAATCACCTACCCCCGTTTTAACTATGGGACCCAGTTCTGATACGAGACGTGTAGGGAAGAGGGACGAGTTCCTCAACGTGGAGCAATCTTCAACTCTGCATCCGTTAACTCTCAAATGGCGATTGTCGGCTCCATGCCGTACACAGCATCCAAATACGCCGTTCTCGGTACTACGAAAGCTGTATATCCCCTTCCTTCCCTCTTCCTTCTCGTCACCTCTTTTCCTCCCGCCTGATCACCTCATCCCACTAACTCTCAAAAAGGCCGCCTTGGAAGCAAGAGACTACTCTATCCGCGTAAACGCTATTTTCCCCGGCTTCCTCCTCACAGACCTGTTAAAGCCTATTGTCGGAGCCGTGAATGGTCTCCCACAAGAAGTGTGGGCGGGATGTGAGGCGAGACAGGGACGAGCTGCGAAGTTCGAGGAGGTTTGGCATGTTGCTGTGTTGATTACTAGTCCGAGAATGAGTTTGGTTAATGGGGTTAATTTGTTTGTTGATGGGGGCTTTACTATTAATGAGGCTTGATTTGAAAACGGCGAGGAAAGGGATAGAAATTTTATGAATCAGACGCCCGTAACAATTTGCTCTCGTTCTTACTGTACACTCCATCCAAATCACGCAATCATCATCCCCTCTATCTTATCCTGCATATCACAGAAAATATTAATCGCCTGCACGCGTCAGTCCACATCACCGCCCCTCTCTCTTCAAGATTTTCACATACCTGGCCCAACTTCCTCTCCCCCTCCCCATTCCCACTTCTCGTAAACGCAATCCTATACTCCGCCTCCCTATCCTTGAAACTCACAAACTTCGCCTTCTCCTTCACCACCGGTTCATCGAATAGACTCGCCACACTAAGTTCCGAAGCTGGCTTCTCAGCAAGCTCTTTGAGCAGACCAGGAGCGATGGTGATATGGTGCACCCCGGCTAGGGCCATGATCTCATCCGTGGATGTGAGACTCGCGGGCAGGACTTGAGTTTTGAATCCTTCTTGCTCGTATAATCTCTGAGCATGCAGACACAATCTCTGTGCCTTGTTATGATCCACGAACCTACTCATCTCATCAGCGACCTCTATTCCTTCCTTCCTTTCTTCCTTTCTTTACAACGAGGAAGTGGGAAAGGGAAAACAAACCCAGCTTCAAAATGCACCTTCAACTCATTAACATAAGGAGCAATATATCGACACCCAACCTCCCCCGCCAGCGCCGCCTGCTCAATCACAAACAAAGCAGTAGCTAGTGTCGCCGTCCCGCTTTCTTGTAAGACTCGACAGGCTTGGAGGCCTTCCCAGGTGGAGGGGATTTTGATGCAGACGCGGCCGGTGTCGAAGGCGGAGTCTAGGTATTTGAAGAGTTGGACGATTCCTGTGTTGTTAGTTGATGAAGGGAAGGAAGGAGAGGGGAGGGAGGGACGAACGACGGGCGGCAGTGATGGTTGATGGGGTGGAGTAGGAGTAGTAGGGGTTTGTTTGGACGTGGACGTAGCCGGAAACGTGATATGAGATTGCGAGTTGGAGTTTGACCATCTGGGAATATGTCAGATGAGGGCTTGACTAGAGCGGGAGTGAAACTCACAGCAATCTCAACAGCCAACTCCTTGACCGATATCTCGGGGAATTTGCCAGAGAGTGTCTTCGCCAACGAAATCGAGTCTTCAATCGTTGATTTATGGATTGGTTTTTGGAGCTCGAAATAGGCGATTGCTTGATTCGAAGTGCAATCTACGAATTTTCCCAAAGTTTTCGGTACTTCTGAGCGTCAGCTATGGACTAAATATGAGGCTGGGGAGAAAAGCTCACCTTCCACATCCATGGTATCGCAATCCACGATGGTTCGTGACTGCAGTAACTGCAGGAGATTCTGAGCTGGTGCCATCTTCACAAATCGTCTTCTCAATCAAACACTTGAAACACTGTATCAATTCGAGACTGAAGTTCTTCCTATTAAAGATTTGAGAAGGAAGCATGCAGTTCGGAAGAACTTAAACAGAAATAGAGATATGCAGACTTGCAGCTGACTTTCTTGCCCCACGTTCTGAATGCGTTTTCCTGCGCATAGGAAGGTAAGCCGAACGAATCACCCCAAAGTCCGGCCACTTCCCCCCGAAACTCCACCTTTCTTTCGTTCCACATACGAAATATAGAGTGGGAGCAAAAGTCAAATTGTTCCTGGCCATAGGCTATTCTGGCGTGCCTGGATCGGGAAGAAGCTCCCACTCGGGAGTTACGGAGAGTTTTGCTCGTCCAAATGAGAGTCGTCGAAATGTGTGAACACAGACAGATCATTCAGATTTACAACCTATGTACGCCGAACACAATTATATCCATCCTGATTTTTGCCAACCTTGCCCAATGATTGTATGCAGTGATGCTCCTGGCCCAGAAACCGAACCCAAACACCCCAATCCAACCCATCATGAGAGGTCCGCCCAATCCAGAAAATGCCGTCAAAACGCCAACCGATGAACGATGCAATATCCTAACCCGGGATGAAAGCGCGTATGTACAAGAGACGAGACTATGAGCAACTTTCAAGCAAAAGTCATCCACCAGATCGATCCGATGAAGATGATTAACACGACTGAGGTCAGGAAACCTGCGCCGACTCGGTCTCCTGTCGTCGCTGGGGCGATGGCGGTTGGACTGTAAGAAGAGGATGTCCCTGCGGATGGATCTCCTTGACTGGTGCCGCCGGTATTATTTGTCAGAGGTCCAGTTACTTGGGCGATCAGGTTGCTCTGAATTACTTCAAGAGCCGCCATTTCTTGACCAACACCATAGCTTCCATCCCAGGTCGTGCCGTCTTGCCATCTCAGACCACATGTCTGGCCGTTGTTACCACCACTACATTGCTGTGCAGCAGCTTGCGCGCTTGGTCCCAATTTTGCCATCACATCACCGTAGGTGTAGGGAGCCATCTTGGTTGTCGCTGCCATCCAACGAGCCAGGTAAGCTTTGAAGGAGTGTTGATCGACATCGCACTTCCCATTGTTCTCGCATGCCACCTCTTGCATGATATTGTCCTTGGGGAAGAACACATCTGTCCCCTTGAGCATTCCATCAAGCCTGGCTTTCCATGTCGGATCACCATTCGTGTGGTTGTACATATTCGCGGCACCAAGAAGGTAGGCGCCTGCATTGTAGGTCCATTGGATCCTGTTGACTTTTGTACAGTTTATTGTATCGTCAGAGCCATCATAGATGTAGTAACTGTCGTCCAAGAGCCCAACGCTAGCCGTCCAATCCCAAACCTTTCCCGCCCACTCCGCATATGTGTCGTTGCCAGTATACTTTGCAAGTCGTGCAGCAAGGTTGAAGAAGCATCCATTGGAAATCGAGTTCTTGTAGTTGTAGCCATTGTTGAAGGTAAAAATCTGCCAGCGTAAACCTCCACCGCATGTCGTCATATCCCAACGGCTTGCTTGAAGGTTAAATACTGCTTGAGCGAGAGCAAGCCATTGTGGTTGATCCGGAGGAGGATTTGGAAAATTTACTTCTGCCGCAGACATTGCCGCCAGTGCCCAGAAGCCTTGGTCATCGTTTCCTTCAGTCTTTGTTTGATTGGGTGGCATATAATCTCGGTTCGGTCCTACTTGGAACAAGAGGGCCTGTGAAGTGACATCGTTGTAGGCCGAGTCGCCAGTATAATACCAATAATCGACGAGAGAACCGAACCTGTTGACGGTTAGATGTGTGAATGAAGGGAGAAGAGATTATCACTCACATCGCCCCTGCTTCCCACCAGTAGTACGGCGCAGGAAGGTTTCCAGGTATTCCTCCTGTCAGGTTTCCATTGTAGTAGAGCATCATATCGTACGCAATCGTCTTGGCCATACTCTTGATTGAATCTGAGTGAAGTGTCAGCCTTGAAAGTTCCAGCCCGACAGAGATTCTGCGTCGCAATTCACCTGGAGAGCTCAAATCAACAGTCAATGCCTGCGCAACATGACTTCCTGCTAGTAGGACAGAGGCCGTACCAGCCAAACATCTCGTGAAACGCATCACAGGCTGTGGTTGTGCTGCAAGGGGTCAGAATGCCCGCGAGGTGTGCGGGGGATTCGGAATCGATGACGTCGAGGAGAGTTATTTGTATAAGCCCAGGTTGGCAAAAGCTCAGGATAAGATATATTTTTCAGCAAATTCGATCCCTCCTCCACCTCTTCCGAAGCTCCGGAAGGTCTGCTGAGGGTGTTGTGGCCGCAAAGGATGCTGGGAACGAATGTAGAGCGCCGTCACCTTGGCGGGGGCGGGGCGAAGAATGCTGAATGCGGTCGAGCGAGTGTTGTGCGAATCGTCCAAAATGAATGTGAGGTGTTGTCGCAGATCCAACCTCTGCTCGAGTTGTACAATTTAAGTTGTCCGGGCAGAGAGGAGTGAAATGGTTCTGTGAGAGGAGGCAGGTGCAACTCGGTGCCACCGTACCTGATGATCGGTACGAGATTTTTAGTCTTTCCAACGGTGCGGAGCAGCAAATACGAACGAACAACACCGAACTATCGATGCAGGAGTCTCGTGTTCCTGAAAAATGAATCGATCATTCATCGAAGAAGGGGGAGAAAAAAATAAGATGCAGATAGCTGAGTATTGGATACTTGAACACTCGTACAATCCCATTCTCAGAGGAATCAACAGACCTTCATCAACACACCACCATTGTCTTGGTCTCCATCCAAGTTTACTCTGCCAGCCTGAGCTGCTTGTCCGTCATTCTTGGCGTTAGGAATCGTTTTCTGCATGACATAACCATCTCGAGTGTTGGAAGATCTGATTGTTCAGAGATCGTCGATGCACCATTTCCCGAAACATGGAGAGAACATGTTTTGTTCGCAAGCTCGTCAGGTTTCCCCTGAGAGAAAATAGCAACAGAAACCCCTGCCAGCTGCCACTCACGTGCCGTCCGGGGTCAACAGCTCCAATCTCTCGGGATCTCGTCGAACGTGGGAATACCGTCGGGTTTTGACATCCTGTCATATTCGAAGCGACGAGGAAGATGCTGTATCAACCACGGTCCAGTACTCGAGGAGAAGAGGTATATCTGTCGAAGGGAGAAGGCTGTTATTGTTGACCTCACGGGCGCCGAGCAAGGAACAGCATCGATGAGTTGATGAGTTAATCTCTGAACAAATCACTTCTATAACGACAACCTCTTATTGTATTATTTCCTATTATCGAAGCGCAATACTGAGTGGGCCGTCGTTGTACAGGTTGGCCATTACTTCCCAGTTTAGTTTTCTATTGAGGTGTGAATAGGAATCTCTGCCATTCACCATCTGACAAAGACAGGGAGTTCTGAGCCTTCTCTTCCAGTCAGAGCTACATGGCTGTGAATAATCGGGTCAAGAACCTGACACCACAGTCAAAGCTGCCCAAGCTATCTGATGTATCTAAACAACTGACCTGCGCACAGAGGAACCACTTCATTGTCTGACTCGATTGAAACTTTACATCCTCTTCCCGGGTATCAGCTTTGCCCAGAAACAGCACTGCCTCACGGTCACATGTTTCGGTGGTGGCGGTCGTTCTGGATTGCGTACGTCCGCAACGCAGGAAGGACCGGAAGTAAGACTCGTAGAGACTAGAAATAGAACTGATTATATCACATTCATGAAAGAATTTGTTGCCTTGAAGAATCTCCTGAACTAAAAGTGTTATTACCACCTCAGTAGTGCGCGCTCTGCGACTTCCAGGACGTTGTTTCGTTAGTCACCCAGACGAGCCAAACTCTAAAACCTTCCCCGTAGCAATCTACCATCCTCATCAATCATCTTGCATCTCACAACCTCACAACTAACCCTCCTACAAATCAACACACGCACACTTCAACCTACGAGCAATACCGAGCATCTCCCTCAAACTACCTTTCAACACCCTACAATCACAATGGCCAGCACCGGCGATCGTCCATATGATCCATATATCCCCAGCGAGCCAGCGGCTGGCGGAGCAGCTGGAGGTCAATCTGGGGCTGGCAACCAAAGAACGGCGGCATTACAAGCGGTAAGTAATTCCTCATTTATTCCGAGATGGCCGGATCGACCACGGATCGATTATCTACGATATATGATGGGCGATGGAATGAATGCGACCGTGGCGATACCGACGACTCCGCCCAACCTCATCGCCTCGATATCTCCAGAGACTCCTACATCATCGAAGCATCCTGGATGGCTTGAATAACTGAAGGCCCGAGATTATGGGAGCACAGAGGGGTGGTGCGATACTGGAGAACTTCATCGTTGTTGAGGCCGCCGCGAAATGGTTTCAGATACCCCGAATTCATCAACCCCAGACTGGGGACCGGCATACATGGGAGCGACTTGTGTAATTCAACGGGTCACGATATTCAAGCTTGTGAATGGAGGGCAGAAATGGTCCATCCAGCAGTTGATTTCGTTGAGCTCAGCCGCAGATGGCCTCCAGCTCTAGCTATCGGGACAACTGGCCACGACAAGAGAATGCTACGACATACCCAGAGCCATGGCAGACTCCCGGAATACCTGTGGATATGAATGAGTGCACGTACGGATGGCTAACATTCTTCATAGCAAATCGATGACACCGTTGGTGTGATGCGCGAGAACATCAACAAGGTATCTCAGCGTGGTGAACGTCTCGACTCCCTCCAGGACAAGACCGACAACCTTGCTGTATCAGCACAAGGATTCCGCCGAGGTGCCAACAGAGTCCGCAAGCAGATGTGGTGGAAAGGTAAGCCAGATTTCTGCATTGGAATGTCACAGAGGTGCTAACTTCTGTACAGACATGAAGATGAGAATGTGCCTGATTGCAGGAATTATCATCTTGCTAATCGTCATCATTGTACCTGCTGGTATGTTCCCAAGGCCCCTAGAAACGCCATACATATGCTGACCTCCCAAAGTTGTTGCTACCAAGCATTAGAGTCGAGGCGAAGGACACGAATACCACAGGCGAAAAGAACGTCTTGGTTTACGAGCTTTTTACGGTTACATACTGGTGTGAGGAGCGCTGGGATTCTGTGATCCTGTCTGCATGCGACACTCGCTGGCTTCGAGCAAGCAGGATCAACGAAGGTTTAGCGATCTGGAGTTCGTCAATTGAAATTACGTTGGTTTATTTCTCAGGGCGTTGCATACCGTTGACGATGGACTGAGGGGTGGATTCGTTCTGGGAATTTGGAACGATGAACTCAAGAACCTCACTCCTGTCAACGGAAATCTGTATTATGTCGGAATTCATGGGTGGTGGAGCTAATTGAGATATCATGACACTGCCTGGGATACCTTATGACAACTTGTGAATAGTAGTACGAGTACATTGATTGCTTTTGCTTAAACATCCGCTCTATTGTCTCTCGTTGATTCTATCCACTACCCCACAAATCCAGCCCTGTTCGTGAAGGCAAAGAGAGGACTGTAGCAACGAATGAGGAAGCATGATCTGACGCCATACAAGGAAGACCTCGACCAGCTAAAACTTTTCACATGGAGGTATTACGCCTTAAGGTCTGCAAAGCACCTTAGCTGCAGTTTGAATTTGCCTGCCTTGTTGCAAGTGGTCAGATGCTTTCACCATCGACCACCGGGAGGAAAAACATTTTTTGCTGCATGTGAGGTAGGCAAGTTTGTGAACCAGCCAATCAAGCCGGCTTCGGACTAGACCCCACATTAGTTCTTTGGTATGCCAGACCAGATATCACTTTGAGGAATTCCAGAATATACAACCATTGAGTATTTGAGGTAAGATATTCTCTCACGTCCATAATTCCCTCAGTTCGTGAGCGGACTTCTGTTAGGAAATTGACTCGCTGACGATCGTGCGAACCCTAGTCCTGCGGCAATTTTCGAACAGTCACTCTTCTCCCCGCCTTTCGCATGAGATAAACTTGCACGAAGGTCCTCTGCTTGGGAACTTCGAATACCTCTTGGTTGCTCTGCAGGAGCTGGAGGAAGAGCCCTACTTTCGATACCCAATCTCCACTCCGAAATCATACTCACGATGCTGGCTCTACGATCCTCGGCCAGTGCAGTCGCCAGAAGGGCTGCTTCTCGACTTCCCTCAGCGTGTGCACGCACTGTGCCAAAGGCTGCAACTGCTGTAGCTCTCACTGGCAGACGGGAATACTCTGCTCCTTCGGCGAACTTCTCTACTAGGTCGACGGTTGTGCAATTGCTGAGCAATATTGGCTCAAAGAGGGAGGTCCAACAGTACCTGTCACACTTCAGCTCAGTCTCTTCTCAGCAATTCGCAGTCATTAAGGTTGGAGGAGCTATTATCACCGAACATCTCGAGTCCCTGACTTCTGCCCTCGCTTTCCTCAACCATGTCGGCTTATACCCAGTCGTCGTACACGGTGCGGGACCACAACTAAACAAGCTGTTGGAGGATGCTGGAGTGGAACCTCAATTTGAGGAGGGCATTCGTGTCACAGATGGCAAGACTCTGGCAGTAGCAAGAAAGCTCTTCTTAGAGGAGAACCTGAAGCTTGTCGAGAAGCTGGAGGAGATGGGAGTTCGAGCGCGACCGATTACATCGGGTGTCTTCGGAGCAGACTACTTGGACAAGGATAAATACAACCTGGTTGGCAAGATCAATAAGGTCAATAAGGGTCCGATCGAGGCAGCTATCAATGCAGGGTGTCTGCCAATCTTGACTTCAATGGCAGAGACGCCAGAGGGTCAGGTTCTTAACGTCAATGCAGATGTCGCTGCTGGAGAATTGGCTCGCGAGCTTCAACCTTTGAAGATTGTGTACCTGTCAGAGAAGGGTGGTCTCTTTAACGCCGATACCAACGAGAAGATCTCTGCTATCAACTTGGATGAGGAGTATGAGCACTTGATGTCACAGTGGTGGTGCCGATATGGAACAAGGTTGAAGATCAAGGAGACCAAGCAACTGTTGGATGGTCTTCCAAGAACATCTAGTGTTGCAATCATCCACCCTGCTGATTTGCAAAAGGAGTTGTTCACGGATACTGGTGCAGGAACCCTCATTCGACGAGGCAACAAGCTTGCTACCAAGACCGCTATCTCACAATTCGAGGACCTTGAAAAGCTCAAGGACGTGCTTGTCAGAGACAGAGAAGGTCTTGATGCCAGAGCTACCGTCGAAAGATATGTGGACGGATTGAAGAACCGAGAATTCAAGGCATACTTCGATGAGCCGATGGATGCTTTAGCTATTGTCCTGCCACCAAGCTCCGAGACTCACCTTGCTAACCTGGCTACATTCACAATCACTAAGGCTGGGTGGTTGACTAATGTCGCTGACAATGTCTTTGCCGCGATCAAGAAAGATCACCCAAAGCTTGTCTGGACTGTCAAGGAAGATGATGAGAATCTCACTTGGTTCTTTGACAAGGCTGATGGAAGTCTTTCCAAGGATGGAGAGGTCATGTTCTGGTACGGAATCGAGAATGGCGATCAGGTCAAGGAGCTTATGACCGAGTTCACCCAATACGGCCGTGCTATGCTTGGAGACGCCAACCTGGAGGCGAGACTCCAGAGAGCTGCGAGAGCTGCTTCCGGAATGAGCGCTTCTATGCACCCACAACAGCAGCAAGCTCGTGCCTTCTCTACCAGTGCACGCCGACCAATGTCCAAGACCACCAGGAACATTCCCCGAACATTCGCTTCCTCATCACGTGGATATGCTACCACCACCAACCCCAACCCTCCTTTCGGTGCTAAGAACTCATCAAACTCCCAGCCAGCCAAGGTTGCCCTGATCGGTGCCCGTGGATACACTGGACAAGCACTCATCAACCTTCTTAACGCTCACCCAAACATGGATCTTCGCCATGTCTCTTCTCGAGAACTGGCTGGCCAAAAGCTCAAGGGTTATGAGAAGAGAGATATCATCTACGAGAACCTTTCTGCTGAAGATGTCCGCCGAATGGAAGAGTCGGGGGAAATCGACTGCTGGGTCATGGCACTTCCAAACGGTGTCTGCAAGCCATTCGTCGAGGCTATCAACGAAGGCAAGGGACCTCAAAACAGCGTCATTGTTGACTTGTCTGCCGATTACAGATTCGACAACAAGTGGACTTATGGTCTACCAGAGCTTGTCAATCGATCAGACATCGCCAAAGCAACACGGATCTCCAACCCAGGATGTTATGCCACAGCAGCACAACTTGGCATCGCACCATTAGTTCCATTCCTTAGCGCTGAGCCCACCGTCTTCGGTGTCTCAGGCTACTCTGGAGCAGGCACCAAACCCAGCCCAAAGAACGACACCGAGAACCTCAAGAACAACATCATCCCCTACAGCTTGACAGACCACATCCACGAGCGTGAAATCAGCAGCCAGCTCGGTACCTCGGTCGCCTTCGTTCCCCACGTCGCAATGTGGTTCCAGGGTATCCATCACACCATCAGCTTGCCATTAAACCAGACCATGACAAGCAGAGATATCCGACAATTGTACCAAGAGAGATACGCAGGCGAGAAGCTCGTCAAGGTCATTGGTGAGCCACCGAGCGTGAAAGCTATTAGTGGGAAGCATGGTGTGGAGATTGGTGGGTTCGCGGTTCACAGCTCGGGGAAGAGAGTTGTGGTTTGTGCGACGATTGATAATTTGTTGAAGGGGGCTGCTACTCAGTGTTTGCGTACGTTTCACTGACTCTATTACTTTAATGTTCACGGCTAATAAAGTACAGAAAACATGAATCTTGCTCTCGGATTTGCGGAATATGAGGGTATTCCTCTTGATTAGAGCCTTTGATACTTGGGTTTTGGGGTTTTAAAAGTCGTTAGGAAGTGCAACCATCCAAGAGCGTCTATGGCTGTTCAAGACAGCTTTTGTATATATTGCCAAAAGATGGTAGACTCTGCACATATCGAATCAAGATTTGATTTTTTTGGAGGCCTCGCGTACACAGTGCTCAACTCGATCTCACCTCGAGCACTCCAAGCCAATTGCTTCCAGCAAGGATATCCATCTCACGCAGTCAACAAGGCTGAAAGATGTTCTTCGGGCCAAATATGCCGGATCAACGCTAGTCGCCTTGAACCGACTCTGAACCGATTCGAGGATTATTTATCCATTTTATCCGCAGCCATCCCATCTTTCATCTTACCCCATACCCCGCGTCTTTTCTCCCCATCATCGCACCACGGTTCATCTCATCCTCCGCATAGTGGGATACGAAGAACGGGTTACCTCCTGTTTGTAAGGTCAAGGTAGTAGTTCTGCCGAAATACCGAGCCTCAATTAGGCTTGGAAGTGATCGTCGGCGGAAAGTTCTTTTAGGCCGTGGGGAAAGACGAGGGGATGGATAAAGGTAACGTGATAGTACCTTCTGGGAATGCTGGTTATTTCACTTTTGTATCTTCTAGGTTCAACGTCCGCTTTCTGTTTTGGACTTCTGACATCTGGGCTTTTCCTTCATTGCCTGTCCTAATGCTGGTACTCCCGAACAGCCGGAACATGTACTCTGAGCATCTAATATCAAGTGCAACATCATCACGATGAAAACAACAACCCTTCTAGCTCTCACTCTCGTGGTGAGAGCTGCAATTGCTTCTCCTTCCATAGATCGTCAAGCAGTCGTCACTCAGTTCAACCCAACACGACATGCCAGCTCTAACTCGACACCCATGCAAGTAGGAAACGGCAACTTCGCATTCGGGGCAGACATTACTGGTCTTCAAACCTTCCTTCCCTTCAACACACTCTCCTCATGGGGATGGCATAACTTCTCGTTACCAACAGCTGCGAATCAGACGTCTACGGAGGACTTTACTGGTTTAGATTGGTTCGTGGAATCTGACAGGTTGAAAGAGACTGAAGGGTACTGACATGAACAGGTGGACTCATGGAAAATTGGTCAACTACGACCAACCCAATCCCGCCGAGCCACTGATCTCAAACTGGCTCATTCAAAATCCTCAAAGACTCAATCTAGGACGAATAGGTTTCTATTTTGACCCCGTCCTCAACATCGCGGAATCAAGTCTCTCATCAAAATCTCAGACCTTGGATCTCTACTCCGGAATCCTCACTTCTCAATTCTCGGTCCTGGGCAAAGATGTCCAGGTGAAGACTGCGGTCGATCCAGATTCGGACACTGTTTCTATTCAAATAGAGTCTGATCTGTTGGAAGGGCGGAAGATCGGGGTCTTCTTCGATTATCCATACTCGGACGTGAATAAATTCGATGCTCCATTTGTTGGTGTGTGGAACGCGACGAGCAAGCATACGACAAGTTTGCAGCAGGGTGATGGGAAGGCGAGCATCAGGCATGAGATTGATGACACGACATACTATACTTCGATTCAATGGGGTGGCAAAGCTTCGATTTCTGGGCCGGCGAATGGGACACATCGTTATGTCCTCAGCTCCAAACCAGGTTCCGGTAGCTCGCTGGATTTGAGCATCAATTTCTCTCCCTTCCTCGAAGAAAAGATTCCACCTGACGCAGATTCAATCACATCTTCATCCGAAAAATGGTGGCAAGAATACTGGGAATCAGGAGCCTTCATCGATTTGACCTCTTCCAAAAACGCCAACGCAACCGAACTCCAACGCCGCATAATCCTCTCCCAATACCTCCTCGCGGTCAATGGAGCAGGCCACGACTCCCCTCAAGAATCTGGCCTCGTAAACAACGGCTGGTACGGAAAATTCCATCTCGAGATGCCGGTCTGGCATCTGGGGCATTGGGCTAGATGGGGAAAGTGGGATTTGCTTGGAAGAGCTATTCCTGGGATGTATGAACGTTTTCTCCCAAGTTCTATAGAGAGAGCGAGACTACAAGGGTACGAGGGAGCTAGATGGGGAAAAATGAGCGATCCAACTGGTCGAAGTGCGCCGGGGGAGATTAACAGTTTGTTGATTTGGCAGCAGCCGCATGTTATGTATTTCGCTGAGATAGAATATCGAGATTTTCCTGGCGAGGAGACGTTGGGGAAGTGGGATGAGTTGCTCACTCAGACTGCTGAGTTTATGGTTTCCTTCGCTTTTTGGAATAGCTCAACAGGTACCCCAATCCTCTCTCCTTCCTCGTGCCAGAAACATAGCTGACAAGATGAAAGGAGTCTACGATCTCGGTCCCCCAATGTACCCAGTATCAGAAAACACCAATCCAAACACCACCATCAACCCGACTTTTGAATTGGCATACTGGCGTTTCGGCCTCTCGATAGCCTCATCATGGAAAGAACGTCAACATCTCCCTGTACCAGCGAACTGGACACACGTCCTCTCCAACCTCGCTCCTCTCCCTATCGAGAATGGGACGTATACAATCTACGAAGGCATTCCGAACATGTGGATAGACCCAAACACATACTACGACCACCCCGCCATGACCGGGATCTACGGCTTGCTTCCCCCTCCAGACACCCCATCTTTCAACCTCACCATAATGAATCAAACTGCAACCAAAATTGCGGGCATCTGGGACTTCAATCAGTTGTTCGGATGGGACTTTCCAATGCTAGCGATGAACGCAGCAAGACTTGGGGAGCCAGAGAGAGCGGTGGCGTATTTGCTCGATCCGAATTTTGTTTTTGATGATGCGGGGTATCCGGTTGGGGGGCCGAGGGTGGCGACGCCGTATATGCCGGGGAGTGGGAGTTTGCTGCTGGCAGTTGCGATGATGGCGGGGGGTTGGGATGGTGGGGAGGAGGTGAGTGCGTGGCCGGAGGGATGGGTGGGCAGGAGTGAGGGGTTTACGATGGCGATGTAGTAAGAGGTGTGGGAATGGAGGTATTTTCGAAGTGGTTGTGCTTGTTTGGACTTTGATTGTGAAGCCGGAGGAGCACCATGAGGACAGAAGCTGCGACGATCCCTGCCTGCAAGCGTCTTGGGGGCATTGCTGAACCCCGTAAGCTCAAGTGATGGCGGGCGCAGAACCACAAAGACATCCGCCTATCATGAAGATGGCTATCGCTCGAGCGATGTGAATAGCAAGTGCTAGATCGTGCCTTGATTTCGAGTGCGTACTGCCGTATCGATTTCGAGTTAGGTTGTTTTAGGCGATTCTAATGTCCCTTCCCGTTCAGTTCTTTCGTTGAGTCATCTGCCTTGCTCTGCCTGTTTCGACACCACAGCTCCTTTGTAAATCCTATACAGGCCATCTTTCTCCAAGACCTCTGTCTAGATGAACATCACGTAAAGAAAGCCTTGGGTAGGGTAGAGTGTGCGCATAGGAGTCAAGTCTCCGTCAGCTCGAATTTCCCCTCCACCCCAAGACCCCCTCGCTTAAGTCAAATTTTGCGTATCGGATTTTGCAGGAGCTATCCGATGAGTAAATAGAGACATTTACAGCATAGCAAGTCCTTTCAAAAGTTCACGAGCTCAAGGAGAAGCCGGTAGGTCATACCTATAAGGCTGGACATCAAATTATCGATGTTTCCCTCTGAAGCAAGGCCCCTCGCTTAGCTTGAGTTTGGTATTCGGATTTCGTAGGAGGCATCCGATGAGAGAATTAATATTAGCATTAAAAAGATAGTCCTTGAGAAGTTTGGTGTGTGATAGCGTTAGTCCATCGGACGCCTTGACGAACTTAGATATTAATTCTCCAATATCCTCCTCGCTAAGCCTCAATTTTGCGTATCGGATTTTGCTAGAGCTATCCGATGAGAGAAAGGACTTTAGTTTGTTGAAGATAACTCTCTTAAAAGTCAATATGCAAGAGTACAGGTCCATCGGATGCCTCTGGAATGAGGTAGATATTAACCATTCTATCTCCCACTCGCTTAACTCGAATTTTGCGTATCGGATTTCGTAGCATTCATCCGACGAGGAAACTGCTTGTAGCATATTATAGACAAGTCTCTCAGAAGCCCGTATTCAGTACCTGTTGTTCATCGGATGGGTTCTTGGATACCTCAGCTATCGATCCATCGCGAAATCCCTCTCGCTTAGCTCCAATTCGGTATACGGATTTTGAAGGAGGCGTCCGATGAGCATATGGCTATTATTATAAGAGTAAAGGCCCTTTGAAACATCGGTATGCAAATAGGATTGTCTATCGGATGGGTCTTTTAGATACTTTGCTTACCAACCCATTCTATTGCCCCTCGCTTAGCTCCATTTTGGTATTCGGATTTCGATACAGCTATCCGACGAGAAAACGGTTATTAGTATAAGAATAAGGACATCTCAAAACGTTATTTTGCTGCAGGAATTGTCTATCGGATGGGTTCTTGAACACTTTGCCGCCCAACCCATCCTCTTGCCCCTCGCTTAGCCCTACCTCTGGTATACGGATTTTGAAGGAGACGTCCGATAAACAAATGCTTGCTATCATAAGAATATAGACCCTCCAAAACGTTGGTATGGCAAGGGAAATATCCATCGGATGAGTCTGAGGATACTTTGCCCACTAACCCATCCTCTTGCCCTCGCTTAGCTCTACCTCTGGTATACGGATTTTGAAGGAGACGTCTGATAAGCATATGCCTGCTATCATAAGAATGAGGACATCTCAAAACGTTGTTTTGCCGCGGGAATTGTCCATCGGATGGGTTCTTGGACACTTTGCCTACTAAACCACCACAATTGCCTCGCTTAGCTCTACTTTGGGTATACGGATTTTGAAGGAGACGTCCGATGAGGAGATGCTTGTTATCATAAGAATAAAGACCCTCTAAAACGTTATTGCGGCAAGGGAAATGTCCATCGGATGAGTCTAAGGACCCTTTGCCTACTAAACTATCGCAATTCCCTCGCTTAGCTCAAATTTTGGTATTCGGATTTTGAAGGAGGCGTCCGATGAGGAAGGGGTTGTTATTATGAGAGTAGTGACCTCTTGAAATGAACATATGCAGCTGCTCAAGTTCATCGGATGGGTTCTGGTGGGTCTTTGATATCAGTTCTTTCATTGTCCCCCTCGCTTAGCTTCGACTTGGTATACGGATTTCGGAGGAGACGTCCGATGAGGAAAGAGTTCTTATTATAAGAGTAGGGGCCTCTTGAAATGAACATATGCAACTGCTCAAGTTCATCGGATGGGTTCTGGTGGGTCTTTGACATTAGTTCTCTCATTATCCCCCTCGCTTAGCTCCGACTTGGTATACGGATTCCGAAGGAGACGTCCGATGAGGAAAGGGTTCTTATGATGGTAGAAGAGACCGTGTGGAATGATCGTGTTCAACGAGCGAGGTCCATCGGACGTGTTTATAAGGCATAAACTTCTTAGTCTCTTACCTCCCTATATGGGTTTTGGTATTCGGATTCTGGATGAAGCATCCGATGAAGAAGAGACTATGGCCAAGATAGAGAGTATCTATGAAAAAGTTCACGAGGGGAATACAGAAGTTCATCGGATGGGTCTTTGGACAATCGGATGCCAAGTTCCTTCCTTACTTAGCCTCGTTTTGGTATACGGATTTTGAAGGAGGCATCCGATGAAGACAAGACCATGGCTATAATAGAGAGCATCTATTAAAAACTTATTCTCTAACTGCGCAGACTCATCGGATGCTTTCGGAAGGGTCTTTGAATCATCGGATGTCAGCTGCACACCCCCTCGCTTAACCCTAATTCTGGTGGACGGGCTTCCAAGGACGCATCCGATGAAGTAAAGATTATTATCATGATGGAGAGTATCCATAAAAAGATTGTTATCCAACTGCCCAAGCTCATCGGATGGGTACGGATAGGGTTTTTGGGCAACCTTATACCAATGTTCCCTCCCCTTCTTGACTTTAGTTTTGGTGGACCGTTTCTGAAAGAGCTATCCGATGGCAAGTAAATAATGGCTATTATAGCCTTTAGCTACTCAAAGTCCGGTTTGCAAGGGTTCGAGCTGATTGGACATATTTGTGAGCCTAAAATTAATGGCAAAGTATTTCTCTTCGCTGAGTACATTGGGTGGACGGTTTCTGCAGAAGCTATCCGATGACAGGAACATAATTATCATGACATAATTACTTCTCCAAAGTACGATAGGAAGCATTTGTAAGTTGACTGGACGCAATTGTGGGCGCATAAATCAATGTCGAAGCAATCTCTTTCTCTCCGTTTGGTGGACGGTTTCCGATGAAGCTATCCAGTCAAGAAAACATCACCAGAATAACAGAGAATAGCTATAAAGGCCCCATGTACCCTAATGGGATAATTGACCGGGCGTGTTTATGAACATAATATTCGATCGCCCTCTCAAACATGAGTGTAGACATATGGACGGTTCTCTCAGCCATCATCCGGTCACACTTACAACAGCTCTAGCATAAAAATAGGCCCAAATGATTATATTTGGCTTGTTTGGAATATTCCTTTATCTCAAAATGCTCGAGGTCGGCGAGGAAGTCAAATAGGGCTAAGGCATAGATTTCGTGGACGGTTTTACTGGCTGCTATCTGGTCACACTTACAAGTACTTTGAATTTACGTCTGAAAGACTGTAATCTGCGTCTTTGAAATCTTGGACGGACGATGCTTTTTCATTGTGAAGCTAAGCGAGATCTCATCGATAAACCTGTCCCGAGAGAATGCCTTGTGCTTGTCTCGAGTCTAGAAGTATCATACCTCCCGAACAAGAATTGTTTATCATACTCTTCAGATGGTTAATTGCTTGCATTTTGTAGTGTTGGGGTGCTAGGTTGAGCAATGCGGGGCAAATTTACCCCGCACTACATCACCGCAGCTGCTGTTTGAGAGAAGAGATTGAGAAGATTTCATGCCACATATAAGAATTCGAATTATAGGATGCTAGACTCACATGAACTGTGATTGATGGCTTAAGATGGGTTGTGGTCTACCCGCTTCGAAGTCTGGGCGGCTAGTCCTGAGTCCGCTGGTGTCCAACACTTCGTCAGACATCGGGAAAATATCGTCTTTTTCTACCATTCCTTTTCACAATCATGTCTAGAGTAACGAACACTGAAGCCGAAAGCGCTGCTGATGTCCAGACCTCAGTAACGCTTCACATGGCCCTCCTTCCGAAACGAGCACAAAATGCTCCTGATGAGCCGCCGCAACTGGCAAGCATGACCAAAACCGAAGCTCTCAAGCGGAAAATAACACTATTCGATCTCCCGCTGGAACTCCGACAGATGATCTATGCCCATACTCTCCGAGTTGGAAAGGGGTTCATAACGATACACCAAACAAGCGTTCGACCAGCTCGATTCGAGGTGAGAAACTGCTGGGAGGGACCCGGAGTATACTATGAAAGCCGCGGCCGGCCATTAACAAGGCCTACTAATTTGTTCACCGTCCTTCTTGTCTGCAAGCAAATCTATGAGGAGGCCAAATACATATTTTGGGAAACAAATATTGTCAGTATTAAGCACCACTTCGCATTCATGCGTTCGGTTGAGCGAACCCTCGCCCCTCGAATTCAACACCTTCGGTAAGTCCATCGATGCTTTATTGTCCCAAATCAAGAATAAAGCTTCTTCCTAAGTGAGATGTACACTAACACCTGGCTTTGATGCATAGATTATATACCCAAGAGGACGACCCAATTGTCAGGCTCGAAGGTTGTTATACGCCCCAGAACAATCTTGTCTATGTCCTGAACTGTTTTAAAAAGGCCGCCGAAGAAAGGACTTTGAAATCGATCACTATTGTGACATTCATGCAACTTGCGGACGATGGAAACAATTTCATGACGTGCCACAAATTGGGCTCAAGAAATTTTGTTCGGCAGTTATTTGGAGGATTGAAGAATCTATTTGGCGCAAATAGATGTATGGAAAACGTCAAGAGGGAGTGGATTTTCCACTCCAGAGAGAATCACAGTGCTGATCAGCCTATGACCCTACAGTTTGGGAAGGTAGTGCTTTTGGATAAGAATTTGCGGAATATGGAAGACGCGATGGGTGTGAAAGGAAAGGTTACCTTAACAGGGTTCTTGGAGAGTGACCTGCGTCGCTACCACGCTATGAAGAGGCATGCCTGGGATACTTAGGTGGGGCTCTTCGGAAATTCATCTAGAATGCCATTGATCCTCTGTTCATAATCTTGAAATTTTCTATCTATCAAGAGGTGAAGATCTCACCTTGGAAAGCATGCTAACCATGATGACTCAATCCCTTCAGTCTCCCAATTGAAATGCTTGAGTGCATACCTCCTCCCTAGTATTCCCAATCCGAACACATATACAACAGAGTAGACGCAGACTTTAGATGTGGCTGCTCGGGAACTGTATCTGTCCTCTCGCTTCGATACATAGGCGACTAGCTCTCGTCCAGTCGGTATTTGAAATTTTGACACTTCATCGCACACGCGGACATCTCTCTTTCTCCACCGCCATTATCTCAAATATGTCGGAAGAATTTGATATTGAGGCAGCATGGGCTTTCGCTGATGTCGACCCCATGGCAGTGCGCAAAAAGGAGCCTCCAAAGGATTCATCGAAGTTCACACGCGGCCAACAAAAAACATTCCTGACGTTTCCGCTAAAGATCCGACAAATGATATACGCCGAAGTCGTCCGGATTGAAGGTAACTTCGTTACGATAGAGCGGCCTCTCAGCCCAGTCGCTTCGAGGCAAGGGCCTGCTTCCACGAAAGCGCACTTATCTATAACAGCCGTCCTGTTTCCTGTACTAATTTGGCATTGCTCCGAGCGTGCAAGCAGACATACGGTGAAGCCAAGGATATTTTCTGGGAAGAGAACGGTGTTAGCCTCGGGATACTCGTACCTTCTCGAACTCAACACCTTCGGTGAGTTGTTAGGATGTCTCGACACGCTCAAAGCATCCTTTTTATCTCCTACGAACGAAACACGAACTGACTTTGAGACTTTGATAACTAGGATATATGTCCTATATAAAATTGATTCAAAAGATGGGCCATGTTGGGACAACAATCTCCTCGCGTCCCAAGGTTGTGACCGGCCGGAAATCCTACCAAAAATATTATCTTTCTTCAGAATGTCGGCCCAGAAAGGCGTCCTGAAATCAGTCACCATGATCACACCCATGTTAAAAACCCTAAAGCGCGCAAAAAAACAAAGAAATGACTTCATGACCGATGCTGAAGATAGAGAACTGGTGCAAGAGATGTCTCTGAAAGTTGAAGGCGTTGTTTGGGGAGAATGGAGATATGAAGGACCCTCAGCACGCGATAGTCCGAATGCAGCCGCTGGCTCGTGAGGTTGCTCAAATCCAATATTTTGTTGCTCAGCTATTGATCTGCCATACATCCTCCCTCGCAAGTATCGGGGTGCGCATCCAAGATACCAGTGAGACAGCTATTCTCCGAATCGTACAGACTCCAATAGACAAGATAACGGAAAGCCAAACCGTCTGTTCCGCCCTCCTTCGCGCTGCGGGACAATAAGCACCCGGGTGCAGCTGACGAAGCAGCAAACAAAGTAAGGAAGCCTTCTGATATCATTAGACAAATCTAACGGATAAAGTCAACAGGATTATTGGCAGTGAAGCATTGCTCTCAACTCCATCAACGCCATGTCATCTCGTCTAGATTCCTGTCAGTTGGAGGTTACTCTTATTCTATTCAATAATAATCGCCGACTGATTTTCTTCTCTGTGGACCGTTGATCACCAGTTGGGCATCTTTCCTGAAGTCGACAGGCCAGTATCCGTGTTTGCTATCCATGGAGTAGCCACAAGTGATAGGATTCGCAAGCAAATAGCTCACAACTCGATCCGACAGAAAGCATCTTTTGGGGATCTTGCTGAAATCGGTCGGGAGCACTAGAGGGTCGTACAGTTGGCAGTCTTTCCAACCTGAAGTTGAGAGGGGTGTATGATTCTGAGCCGAGAGTGAATGCTCGAGAGTCTCCGAAGTCTTTTCGAGTACCTTCGAAGTTGGAGGACCATCACCCAGGGCTTGCTGTTTTCCAGATATCTTGATGATCAGCAGTTGAAGTATGAATCTGCAAGCTGATAGGTTCTTATACCTCGATGGCGTGAGCAAAGTTGCTCTCGAATGGCACACGTAGCACGAAGTACTCGAGGAGCCGCCTGGCAAGAGGCATTGAGTCATTCCAGCGGGACAGCGAGTGAGAGCCAAAATCAGGGACAATGCCATTGTTCTAAATAGGTTGGCGGATCCCACGAGGATTTCTCATGTACTCCTCGACCTATGTTTTCTTCGCATCGCGCCGAGTGGGAAAATATTCCAAGTCCTTCTCCACTGGCAGTGTGGGAAATTGAATAATACTCAATAACGAAAATGAGTTAAGCTATTCTATTCATGAATAACTCAAGCGTCACGTGGCACACTAAGTGGGTCCTCATTTTTCGTGTATATAGTTTTAGCTTCCCCCTTTCTTAAATCTACAGTCGATTCCATCTCACAATCCCAATGCGACTCCGAGCCTCGACTCCGATGGCCTCAGAAAAGCACAAGAGTATCAAAGAAAGCAACTGCACAGAATGGTATCACATGCCGACGGTAGCTATCAAGATGGCAGAGTGGGCAGCTGGTCTTGAATGGCTGAGAAGAATTTCATCTGACAACAACAGGATATGTTGACAACGATATGAGATTGACAGTGTTTTAGGCTGCTCTCAGCTCACGAACTCAGCTTCAATCCAGAATAAGCAAGTAGAGGGGTAGCTCTTGAACTTTATGGTATCCTCTAATACTTCATGTGTTGCGTTGAAAACGACAAGATGGCACCCCTTCTGGACGGCTGTACCCTCGAAATGCTCATGCAGAGCCTCGGTGATGCCAATTGGGCTTGAGTCGGCTCCTAGGGAGTACCGTTGCCCTTATATATGATTTTGAGTACAATTCTGGTTCATGAGTCGCGTCCCAAATTGAGATACGATTTATGCGTGAATCTAAGTCCTGAGATTTTCCGCCGACTTAGACAGCAAACGCTTTCAAATTCCAAAATTCACGCACTACACCGCATTTGAATGCTGGATAAAAGTGAAATACATAACAAATGACTCAAAGGCTGCATTCAAATCATCAGAACCAGTCAACGTCTATTCTATATAACCAGGTCTACAATCGATTGACATTCAGCTACTTTTCGATCTCTCGATCTCCCTGGCACCGCAACCTTGACATTCCCGACAAGCAAATAGCTACCGCACGACCAGGGTGAAGCACCCTAGGCACCCTATGGCGGACCCCTTGCGTGTTTCCTGTCAAGCTTGGTTCCCATGTCCCAAGCGGGATCTGAGAGCAGAGCGGGGAACCTCATTGCCAGAGGACTTGCGACAAAAGTGTGATAGAATGACAACGGCAGAGACCTTGGCAGCGAGACTTGAAGCAAATCAATAAGACGACATCTGGGTACTGAAGTGCTTCATGAGACGGCTCGAACAAAGCTAAAGAATAGACTTTAGTGCTTCTTACGTCAGGTTGCTATCGTCTTTGTCTCCTTGCTCTAGCACGAATAACTCTAAAAACTCCTCGGCTGAAGCAGACGGGCAAGTTGAGAGGTTGATATAGAGATGACAACAATGGAAAAGTTGACAACAAGAATAACCAAACACTAGACGAGAACGTAGTCCTGGAGATTCATGGCTCAATTGTGATCTCAGAACGTGAAAGATCGAGCGGAGTGCCAGCTTCCAGATGACGCGACCTAGTTCGATTGGCTTTGGTCGAGGAGCTCGACTTCGCGGAACCAGGAACTTTTTTGCGTGCTTTACAGAGTTCAAACCCACGACAGGGACCTTGGGTTTTGAAGGTGCGTTTAGATTTGTTTGCGTAGCGTCGGGCGCTATGATAACCGCCACTTTATGCTCAAGGGAGAGGTAGGTCTTGCGGTATTAAAACTTGGCGACAGGTGCACTAGAGTGAACTTCTTGCAAGATCCCTAGCTTGCACTATTCGAGAGGGGAAGGGAGTGAAAGAAACTTCTTTTGAGAAACGAGTCTGAAATCTGATAAGTGGAAACACAAGGTAATAAGGCAGATTATTCGAATTAAAATGAGCATATAGAAAAGATACTTGAGTGATTTGCGAGAGTTAGGCAGAAAGAAAAACATAAGTTGAGAAACTTCTATGGCGTAGCTAGCACAAGAAGCAAGTAAACAACATTTGAGGCATTTCATGGCTCTGATTGCGAGAGCTGACTTCAGCTTCATTCAATACACGTTTTTGGGTCTACCTTGTGTTCCTGGTGATTCATGGCCGACTAGGTCGAGTGAATCACTCCGAACTACCGTAGGCTACACCCCTCCCCAGAGCACCGGATTCTCAATGACACCCACAAATTCCAAAAGACGGCAATTAATGTCTGTCCTGTCCTAATGCTTTGAGATCCCTCCAAAGAAACCGGAATCTCAGTGGCAACGACAACTTCCTAGAACTCTCTCGGAATGTCACTCCGAGATCTCCCCACCCTCAACCCCTCCTTCCATTGTCTATCTCGTCCCCAGAAATCATGGAAGTCGATATCGCCATGATGGCGCAGATCCCAAGATCTCCAGGAGCCAGAGCACCGGAACTTGACAGTCGAAACTCAAATAGAAAGAGATGCAGAAATAGAAACATCAAAAGGTGACATGACCAACTTATCGGAGATCCCGTCCGCAAGTCAGTCCCTGGAACAAGTGAGTTGGCACATCCGCTCCCAATGAAGAGGTTCTTGCCCTATCAAGATCCCATCCCTCTGTGCATCATCCTACCCCTCACTTGGCGAGACTCCAGACGAGGGCACCAGTGAGGGGTTTGACATCTCTCTACACCTGGTCTCTGCAACCATGAGGGTATGACATTCCACCAGTACGATTCCCAGATCTTGAACTTGAAGTTGGATGTCGCCTTGAATAAGCAGGACGGAAGATAAGCCGCAGAAGTCGAGAGTACTGTGCATAATATACGAGTCAAAAGTTACTTGGTCGTCGTGTAGGCAGGCGTTAACAGCTAGAGGAAGGGAAGAGTCACTATACCTTCGAAACCATGACACACGCATATATCCCCAATGCATCAATCCGTCTCTCGGGCCTCTTACTCGTTGTTCTGCTGTTTGCACCACTGCAAGAACATCCCTCCCTCGTGTTTGTTCCGGCATCTCGTCCGCACCTTCTGCAAGAGGTCCCCTAGACTTCCAAGTTCCAGCTACCCTACTCGTGAATTCCCTCCCGCACCAACATCAACACCACGGGCTGAAGACCAAGCAGCAGGTAACGTTTCAAACCTTTCTATATTAACTCTCCGCCAACAAGACCCGCATACCGTCGATCCCTCAATTCGTCAATCCAATTGGTTGCGGATCGACAAATCCTTACCGAGTGGCGACATACACGAGCCACACCTCTCTAAAGTTTATTTCCTTGGTGCGTGGGAACAAAAATAGAAGCAGGGAACGAGTGGATGGGAAGATCCAGGAACGCGAACAGGAACGGGAACGTGGTGTGGTTGGTGTGTGTGGCGAACGGTGAATGACGGTGTGTTGGGTATGTGGGAGGAGTGGGGTTGATGAGGGGTTGTTGAAGGCGATGAAGATTGATCGGATTTGAGAAGAATTTCTTGTTGGAGATGCTTGTTAGAGCGCGAGACGGGAGATGGCTTGATGGAGAGGAGCTTGCGAAGGGGCGAGATGCGGGAATAGATGGGATTTTGGATTTTGGTTGGGAGTTTGGAAGGGAAGAGAGGTTGGTGTCGTGCGGGAGGCATGAAGAGCGTCACGTGGATGGGTATCTTCAACTTTACTTATAGTTCTTGAAGAATGGCATCTAGTGCTTCAACATCGTAGAAGTCTACAAGATCTGGGCTTGCATTGAATCACCGAAAACGTAGATTACTGACAGCATGAAAGAATTGGAATTCGAAGTTGCTCCATTCTGCCGTTGATATCCCATCAGTACCGTGCCTCTCGAATCCGCTTCTCAAGCGTTGGAACAATTGGATGGTGCTGACCCGTCCATACATAACAGAAAACTTGATCAAAAGGACGCTGCTGTAGACTCTGCATGATATATCATGAACTATTGTATACCTGCTGCCGAAGTCACACTTGTGACTCAAACGTTGAGGATAGGATTTGTAATATGTCTACATATATTGTATAAAATTCAATATCTTTGTGCAGTAGCCTCAAGATAGGCCAAGTGGGAATAGTGGCCTAGATACCAAAAATGGCTCATTGTTCAGAGACGGTTCCTCAGCGCTGAAGCATGGTGGATATTGCTGTCTCGATTCAGTAACAACTTTTGTTTATTTGAAGGAAAACGGCGTATCGCTCCAATTGAAATTCGGCTTGATCCTGGAGAGAATGAACTCGTGGGCTGATATCAGTGACATCCTCGAGCCTCAAGACTCGACCTCTGGTTCCGTGTTTGCAGGATTTGTTGATTGGGTTTAGGCACTAAAGGCACAGCAAACCGGTTATCGATAGACTGATGGAGATACCCAAGCTCGTCACGCCAAATGGATCCATCTCGAGATTTGAGATTTGCTGATAATGCCAAGAACCCCCCGGTCTCAAGTCGAGGGGGTTAAGTCGAGATCTCGATCCGAGTCTTCCATGCCCCTCTCCTCTAGATTAGCACTACTCCTTTAGTGCGCAGGCTTATTTCTTTGCAATTTCCCCGAACCGGCTGGTCTCGTATCGAAAAATAAGGTCCGTCAGGGGTAAAGCCACTAAAGACGCCACCTGCATGGTCTCTCGGATCCACGGATCGCCGCTCTAAGAACAAGCTTGAACAAGGCGGCTGCAGTAGTATCAATCGCGAGTGGGCCGATATCAATGGTTAATTCTAACATCAGAAGCTCCGAGCAAAGTCAGCAGCAAAGGCACAACCCACGTTCCTCAGCCACGACCCCTGATCTCGTCGAACTTGACATGTCAGCACGAAGCCAGATGAGGTGAGTGTGGCATCAGGGAAATAGGAGTTGTACAACTTGGAACAGTCAACAGGCCAGCATTCACGGTAGGACTGCCAAACACTGCACCCGAGAGCTGACCCTCCAGGGCTTCCTCTAGGCGTTGAGAGGCTCTGGTCTGGTCAGGGCAGGTCAGTATCGTATCCAATATTTGCTTTAGGCACGGTAATACCTGAACGGGCTTGGCCTGCAGTGACTCGGATGAGCGCTCTGGCACCTGCCTCAAGTCATCGATCGTGCTCCTCCCCTTTCTGCCACAACTCCCGCTGGCTCGTACGGGACCAAGAAGTTCCAGCGAGGCCAGAAAATTCCAGCCTGCTAGACCTGCTAAATATTCACTCACTCAACAGTCTAGACACGCTCCCGGCTCCCTACCACGCTCGCTTTCCGACAAGTGAACATTCGCTAGATCCACCACCTCGATAGCCCACCGATACGGCACTCTGCTCCCCTCTCTGCCCTGTCCTGTCCAGAGCTGAGATCGACGGCCCGTGTGCAAGCGGATTCTTCGCGTTCTCGCCTCGTTGACGCCAGGCCCAAAGCTTCCCACTTCCACAAATCCCAGCAATCTGCGAGCCATGGTCTTTATCTAGCCACACTGATATACCCTGTCACTCAGATCCTCTGTCTCTCTCGTTCCAAGACAGCCATCTCCGATCCCTTACACCTCGACAACACCTCGACACTCGTTTTGAAGACTACTGCAGGTTGAATCGTTGCTTGCAGTCTTCGAATATCTACACCACTTAATACCTAATATATATTCTTCGCAGTTGTGTTCCTTTCCCTCGTTGGGGAGCACGCCGAGATGGAGAATCATTCACAGTTCAGAGGGAGTGCCGTCTCCACCACCGCGAACACTCCAATGCGTCCAGGGACGCCCGAGAGCAGGAGTAATCCATTCAGCGACGACATCTCCCCGGCGCCCAGAGCGAATCCTTTCTCTTCACCATTTCCCTCGAGACCCGCATCCTCGTTCGGTTCCTCGTCTGCTGTGCGAGGTTTGCCATCCAGATATTTCCATTCGAGAAGAGTACGAAAGGGCGAGGTGGAACAACCGTGGAGGGAGAAGAAGGATCCCAAGGAGAAATGGGTCACAATCATTCCTTTGATCGGGTTGGCGTTGGGATTCGGAATTGCAGGTTTCTTGATCTATGATGGTCTTTCCTCCGTCGTTCACCACAAATACTGCCCAGTCTTGGACGAGGATTTCTCAGGTGGGCTGAATTCCGCAATCTGGACAAAGGAGGCGGAGGTTGGCGGATACGGGTAAGCTTGGAGATGTTCCACACAGAATTATACTGATTTTTGTAGAAATGGTCAATTCGAGCAAACCACCTTGACCGACGAGAACGTGTTCGTTCAGAACGGCAAATTGATCATCAAGCCTACTCTCCAAGACGCTACCTTGATCGACCAGAACAGTGTTATCAATTTGACATCAGACGGAACCTGCTCGTCCGATATTTTGACCAACTGCGTTTCAGTCACGAATCTCACAACCCACGAAATTGTCAACCCTGTGAAGTCAGGACGTATCAACACCAAGGCCGGAGCTACCATCAAGTACGGACGTGTGGAGGTTACTGCCAAGCTGCCTTCCGGAGACTGGCTGTGGCCCGCAATCTGGATGTTGCCAGTCAACGATACTTACGGACCGTGGCCCTTGTCTGGTGAAATTGATATTGCTGAATCTCGCGGAAACAACCACACCTACCCTCAAGGTGGAAACAACATCGTCTCTTCAGCTCTTCACTGGGGTCCCGACCCAGCCAATGACGCTTGGTGGCGCACAAACGTCAAGCGAAGCGCTCTCCACACTACTTATGTCAAAACATCCCACACTTTCGGTCTTGAATGGTCCCAGAAGTACTTGTTCACCTACATCAACAACAATCTCCTCCAAGTTCTCTACACCAACTTTAATCAGCCTCTCTGGGAGCGTGGTGGATTCCCTCTTTCTGATAGCAATGGTACTCGTCTCCAAGATGCCTGGTCCGTTACCGGCCGCGATCAAACACCTTTCGACCAGGAGTTCTACCTCATTCTGAACGTCGCAGTCGGAGGCACCAATGGTTGGTTCGAAGACAGCTCCCAGAAGCCATGGACGGATACCAGTTTGACTGCCAGATACGACTTCTGGAATGCTCAGAAGCAGTGGTACCCAACCTGGGCTGAGGGAGGACAAATGGAAGTCAGCAGCGTGAAGATGTGGAAGCAATGTGATGGTAATGAGGACTTGTGATCTTTCACTTCGATGAGAGTGATGGGGAACGTTGGCGCAAGGCGCATACGATGCTTGTGGTCGTTGATGTTGATTTGAATATGTATGGCGCTGGGAATGGAAATATAGACTGGGTTGGACCTTTCAAAGCCGCACGCATGGGAATCGCACTCCTCGCACACAGATGTCTTTCTAATGGTTGCGACACATGCTTTATCTCGATTTTTCGCTCGATAGATCGGGATGTGTCAAGGTAGATATATGGTGGTTGGAGGGAATGGAATGGCAGGATATGGATAGGGGATTTTTTCTCTTGTTTCGTTTGTTTACTGTCGACGATAGCTGTGCATATACAAAATAATCTGGCCTTCTCAACTGTTCGTTCCCCGGGATCATTGGACTGAGGTGAACGACGCAGCTTCTGCCCCGCTTGTTCGTCTGAGGTCGCAATTAATTGGGCCTATGTGGGACTTTCAAGGTCGCCTCTCGATAACACCTTCTCGACTCGACCTTACCTCTTCTGTCTACATTTTCCACGATATCCGAAGTCCCTAAACTTCTCGATCATCAAAATACGGCATCTTCCTTCTAGAAAATCAAGTTCGTCAAGTAGCTCCCACGTGGTGAAGCTACCTTCAACGTTCCCACGGATTTAGGCTATCTCGATAACTACAGCGCCACCTCGTCCATATGCAGAACTGATCTTCGTCCTTGCAATCACTATGACTTCGTCAACTTTGGCCGCTCCGAGGCCATTTTCGTCACCTACATTACGGCCTAACTTTTTAATTGCTATTTTCTTATCTTTCTGACTCTGGAGAGCTGTAGCTGTTTGTAGATGACTATCGAGCTGTATGCAGGTGCCGAAGTTTCGCTCAAGGCGGGAAGCTGAGAGTTTCTAAGATGCCCTCCACGGCTTCTGACAGTTGGGTCCAGGTACTTGGTTTTGGGAGCGGGAAGATCGAGGTAAGGAGGGTGTAGTTTCTAAATGGGTAGATGCAGGTTCGGCTTGGCCAACGAAGCTGTCTTTGGATGTCTCGACTCCTGTGTGTCTGTAGGGAGTGTACGGATGTGGATAGATTCTGAGAGCTGGGAGGGAAGGGAGCTTGCATGTATCTGATAAGAATGCAATGCAATGCCTTCATATTCCTTTGCAGAACGATATCAGATCATCGAGATCATCAGATACCAGCTGGAATGTAATGCACGTGTGTATATATTGATGTTGGTAGTGTCCTTGCTTCGCCTCCTCGATATATCACATTGGGCCCCGATACATGATAAAGAAATCTTTGCTCCCAAGATGCAAAGGGAACTATCTACGATACAATGTCTAGCCAAGTCCCCGAGTGAGATCTCTGATGTCACGGTATCAGAATATGTAGAGAGAGAAGCATGATCTATTCATCTATGGGAGCGCTGCCATAAAGGCTGGTGCTCTGCTACGTTATGAAGTCATGTGACATATATCACGGTATCGTATCCCATGACATCTGAGATAACCTTAACCTTCACAAATCTCCGGGACCGTTGACATGTTAGTTCTATCTTCTATCTTTCAATTGCATATCTTCCTTTCTTTTATCTTGAGCCTCATCTTCAGCTTGTCATTAAAGCCACCGAAATGCCACCAATCCTCTCCACATCACGTGCTATACGCCTCCTTTTAAGGTTCTTTCAGCTCCTCTCTCCAAAGCCAATCCACAGGTGGAGATTTACCGATATCAATATCTCGAAGGCGTTCACTTGGAAAGATACCAAAGAGATCGGAAGAAATTAAGCTTATTGGTATTTAAAGCTCGGGCTGGGAAACAAAATATCGATTGTGGTGTAGTGAGGCTGGAACGCCACATGGAAGAAGCCTTCAATGCCGTGAGGTTTTCGGCATGTCGTTGTCTGCCCCGCGTTAATGTTCTTTTTATCTCTTGTTCCAGACCTGTTTTTCTTTCAGATCTGTCTCAGCGTTTGATACCGGT
>FJOG01000002.1:1192848-1251116 GCA_900073065.1 Phialocephala subalpina
GAGCATTTGTTTGATTGCGCGCGCGCGCTACTGCGTGGGTATTCTCCTTCCGCTCGCTTGGGTTTTTCCTGACTCAAACTTGAGGAACAGAAAACGTTTGGGTTGAAAATTTGGTTTCTTCCTGTCTTGGATTTTTGAGGGGGATAATTTGCACTGTCTTGCTTCGCAACGAGGGTGAGATGGAGTGAGAGTCGAGAGGGCATTGAAGATTTCACTCCTTCCGAGTTTGGATTGAGCTCAGGCCAATCATTTGTATTTGCTTTTTCTCTCCCTCCTGATTCGAAGAATGTTATTGTTACACCCAATCAATATTTCTAGGTGTGGATGCTAGAATAAACCTCACTGGTCAGCCTCGCGATTACGGCTGACGCCAGGCGCGAAGCGCTCGCGAATTGGGGGAGATATCTTCATCTCCTGAGCTTATTTCTATTTTAATGAATTGATTGTGTGTGGAAATAAAGATAGGGGTTGAGTCAGACTCGTAAGGCTTGAAGGATGAAATTTGAAAGCCACAGTATAGGAGGATGGTAAGGCGTTCGGTTCGTACCGGAGCCGACGCAGGTACGGAATAAGCAGAAGCAGGAACAGGTCGTGTTTGAGGCTGGGTAGGATTGTATGTGAGCTTTCGGCGTTAGGCGTCGGTTGAGACGAGGTTTGATGGACACGAGGGCTTGGGAGGGTTTGAGGAAGAGGGATTGGGGTGAAGGATCAGGTGTTTGTCTGTGCTGTGTGGACAGACAGGAGACAGGAAGGAACGAAGGTGAGAGAGCTTTGGGGCTGAATCTCATGATCGTGAAACTACACTCGCAGGAGACGTCCTTGTATCAGCTGGCTTTATTGTCCATGTCCTTGTGCTCAAGCTCCAAGCTTCATCCCAAAGCGTAAGAGGAAGTCACCAGAACCTTTTCCAGTCTCTTCCTCAAAGAAAAACAAACGCTGTCCGGGATTGGAAGTACCGACACCTGACCACCTGCCCGTTGGAGCCTTCTCGGCACGGAGAATAGAAATCTTTTCGGTATTCGATACCCGTTCCGATGTGCTGCAGTTACACATTGCATCGCATCGCATGGTAGATGAACACGCTGAGAGCACGGGGACGATAGATGCTTGGAACGTGGAGAGTGGCATTGTGGTACAGACAAATGCCCTTGCGGAGAGAGACGGCTGGGAGAATTCTGGAAGATGGCTTGGAGGTAAATAGCAAGGCAGATTTCATTGAAGAAGGTCACGATAACTTCAAAAGTATATGTCCTACTTCTCAGCTCGAATGTCCAGGCTGAGTTGAGTTGCTGATTTCCTGAAGTTGGAATATTTGTACACTCCAGGCTTCAATAGAAAGTCAATGGCCTTGTACAACTGTTCAGAAGCCAGATTCTGCGTGGCTGGTTGTACCAACAGTGGGACATTGTGGATTGTATTTGGTATCACAAAAGCCCTCAAAATCTGCCCAACCACTCACGCGCTTGCGCCTCTACGATGAATCGCGTTCAAAACAACAATGCAAGCAAATTACAATCAATCAAAGTGTTGTTGTCGACGTTGCACTCGCATCGCCATCTCATCTCACGTGCATAACGGTATTTCCCCTGACTTGGGCGGATATTTTTGCGCAAAGGCAGCGTTTGCCACTCAGGGGAAAAGATACGGGATGGATTCGAGATGTGCCGCCCGTGGCGTTCTTAAGTCCTCGCGTGCATGCAAGCTTACGAAAATAGAATGGTGACGTTGGGATTTGTTGCTGCTTTTTGGGAATCCTTGGACAACATTGGCAATGCGCTGGTGGAGATTGCGATGCTCTTGCTTTGAGGTCGCCAACTGATGAGGGGAGTGGGATGTTTTTTGTGTGCCCCTCTTCGATAGAGGCGATAAGGACGGAGATGTTTGTACGACTCTTGGGACAATGGGATTTCTGCGAGAGGAAGGGGTAGCTGAGCCTTACAGATATTGCTCCATTTCTTTCCGATAGTCGTTGGGACCACATGGTTGCGGGCCGATACTATTCAGATCTGATAGCATCTTTTTTTCTGTCTAAAACACGAGGACCAGACCGTTGAAGGATTCGAATGGCAGCCAAGCCAAGGGGAAAAAGTTTTTCAAAACTTGGTTCGGGAGGCTCCAGAGCTCACAACCATGCCTCAAAATGTCCTGGTTCCGCTACAGCCGTTCGTTGACAGGGTAGGGATGAGTGTTAGCCCGAAGGCAGACCAGAACATGTTTTGACTGGAGCGTTGTTGCAAGTTGTTTCCCATGCTACAGGTTGGCCTGGTGGCTCGTATTTTGACAGCACAGCGTGCGGCGAGCGGGGATATCTGGTTCGAGCTTGTGTATCAGGGTGAGGATATCGGCCGTGCCAGCCTGGGATGATGGCGAGAGAGCGACAGAATAGAGTTGAATGTCCCTCCGTGGCAGGTTACATCACGACCTGGCAAGCGAGAGATGCGAGAGATGCGAGAGGTGCGAGAGGTGCGAGAGGTGCGAGAGGTGCGAGAGGCGAGCATGCTTATCTCAGCAGTTGAGGGTCTTGTTTTGAGGCTCCAGACCAAACGACCCAGAGAACCGTTGCCGCCTCAAACGGTCATCCCAGTTTGTGCTGAGAACGGAGCCAGGTGGGCCTTGAACGATTTGCAGGGTGTTCGTTGGGTTTAGAGTTCGATAGAGATGGCCGAGAAAGGTAAAGCTTGCGCATCTCCGATCTGAATATGGCAAAAGTCTCCTTGAGACGTTCTTGATTAAGATGCAAACGTGCACTAGCTGGCCCTGTTGGGAAGCTTGGTCTCTTTTTCGCTGCTTTTGAGGATGTGGCTGGTCCTACTGTTCCCTCTGCAGCTTAACTAGTGAAGTCACCACGGACCGGCAAAGCAGCGAGAGCACGAGGCGAGCAGCGTGATATCGTGGTTACGTGCTAGCCGTACCACGATCCAAGATCTAGGAATTGTCAGCTGTGAACTTATGAAGCCACTCGATAGATCTTGTCAAGAACGAGATGCTTCTCTAAGAGTTCTCTCCTAGAATCTGGAGTTCATCGGCTCAGCCGCTCGACCGTTGGAAATCTCATCGGTTTGCATGGGTCGGAGATTGAGAAGTGGCTGATGACCTCGGATCGCTAGGGGAAGAATGGAGGAAGTTGGAGCTGGTGAGCTTGTTCACGAAATCTTCATGTTTCTGAGGTTGCACAAAACAATTTTGGTAAGGCTGTTCATAACTCCATCCTTCGATGATGCGATTTGTCTTGTTTTCGTCCTTGCTTGGGGTGATCTAAAGTGGGTGGTTCCACATGGCCTTGGAGAAATTCGCGATCTTCACGACTTCGGATTAAGGTTAACCTTATTTTGTGGCCATTTTTAGACCATCAACGGCAACAACATCATCCTGAAGATCCTCTCAATCAAGCTCATTTCAACTCGTACTTCTATCGTCATGATCTCTTCTCATATGGCCGATGAGATCATATGCGAACACTGCTCCTATTGCATTATTCACGAGGAATCAAATAATGATCTTGATCCATACAGAATGTCCTTATCGGGATGGAAATGGGGCACGGTCTCAAGCTCATTTCCACATTTTCACAATGTTACTCTGAGCCTCCACGTCTAGATCTGACTTTTGGAATCTCCCATTTGCCACACTGCCCAAATTACCATGGCCGATGTTCCGGAGTGACAACTAAATCGCGTTTTCAGCAATCGACGGTCAAGCTTTGGGTCGAGATCCATCGAACCGCCGTCAGCTTGTATGATATCAACGCAATCTGTCAGAGCCCCAAAGGGCCCAAGATCTCGAATAGATTCCTGCCGTAAAAGCGCTAAAGATAAATGAGAATGGCCCTCTATCACGACCGGCCATAATAGTGACCAGGCGACAAAAAAGGTGAGAGTAGGGATGCAGATAAGAGGGGGCAAAACATGCTGAGAAGTGCATCAAGGGTGTTGGGTAAACGAGCAGTGACATACTTTACAGCAGCACCGTTCTCCTCTCAAAACCTTATCTGCCCTGAACCGGAATCTGCGGGCGGAGAATTGCTGACATGGTTTCGATAAACCGGCAAGCTGTGGAGAACGAGCCAAGGAGTTGACCCTAGTTCCAGCGCTCTGCCCCTGTCAGCACGAGCAGGGATACAAGCCGCGGCTGCCCCTTTGGGACTGGTGATGGACCTTGCACGCAATAAGACGCTAGTTGGCGCTAAAAGTAGGCAGATAGTGTCAATTCTCAACCTCACCCCTGATGAGGAAAGGGGAACACGAGAATGAGAGATTTAAGAATTAGGTCGATTGACGAACACAACGTGAATGGGCATTCTAGATTTGCAAGTCTAGACGCGGGGCTGACAGTGGATTCAATGCCTGGCCATAGGGCTCTTCAGTGGGTCATCAGCGTCGGTGAGTGTTGAACAGGTAGGAGTCACTGTATTGCACCGGCAGGAAAACGCCTGCCGCCTGTGCTACAGCACTGGATAATTAACACGAGCTCTCAAAATACACTCACAGCCAGCTAGGTTTGCTGGCAGTTGTACGAAGATCCAACACCAGCCTCGGTGCTTTCCTGCTATTCCTAGGTTTTCCTCCCCCTCGTGGATACGATTCGTCCAGCAGCAAAACAGAACAGGAATCGCATCAACACCTTCGGTCATCGCCAGACCATCACTGCCCGTATCAAACTGGACCCTCCGCGATCTCCCCCACTACAGCATTCGCCCCTTCTCGATCGTTCTCTATCGCGGTGCTTGGTCTCTTCAGAGTTCATCGGCACCAGGATCCTGTCTACCCTGGCCGTGCCCGGCTCGCTCCTCACTGCCCCTGTCGTCCTCGATATCTCAGCCGTGCAGCTAGTGGAGGACCTTCTTACACTATCAGAACGCCTCTGGTCTCTGGCGCCTTGTTTCCATTCAGGGTCAAGGCAAATCAGCACGGTGCTCAACCGCACCGTTCAGTGTATCAGCATCCACTCTTTTGCCCTTCACTTCCACTATCCGACGCCCAGTCTTGGCCCTCGCCGCCTTTCCTCCTCAGGAACCCTACTAATCCCACCTACTCGCTAAACCCAACACCCCTACCAAGGCTCCTCCTCTGCGCTTACCCTCTTCGGTCCCTTGACAACAGGCCAGACTCCCCCGGCTGAGCTCGTCCTTCTCTTCCTGCCCTTCGACCCAACTTTCGTTTAGCTTCGTGCAATATACATCACTGGGCTCGCACACCCTTCACATTCGTTGTCCTGTCTGTCATACAATCGTTCAATTCCCAGCCAGCTGCTAAGTGTCCGCCGGTCAAGACACTCGCTGTACCACGGGCCCAAGTATTGTTGTCGAGAGCAGTTCCAAGAACTCGACAGCTTCCTAGTACGCACTCCACACCGAATTCCACTTTCCAGCAGGGAGGGTTGACTGATCTTCGTCCAGCACAGGCCAACACCGCAGCTCACTTATCCATGAGCTGCTCTTAATATCTCACCTTCAGTCTTTCGCTTCCAAAGTATATTGAACGCATTCCCCACGAATCGAGCGAAGACACGGACCCAACGAGACTCCTGGCTGTCTCGCCGACAGATATACCTTAATTGAAGAGCAAGAACACCGCAAAGATGGGGATTGGAAGTTACTTCAAGAACAAGAAGGATGAGCCTCAGGCGGCGCCAGCCATGACTGAGAAGCCAGCTTCGGCCTCACCTCACGACAGTTACAACATGGAGCTTCAGCCACCCCAATCGAGGTTTGGATCGTCACGAAATTCTATTTCAAATCGATCGACGCAGAGCTCGACTTTCCTCGACGATATCAAGCATGAGGTTATGGTCAACTACCTATACCAACAGCAATGTTCACATCTCTGGGTGAGCGACGGAAGCGGAGAAATCGAGGGTGTTCTCCTCAGGAAGTCGAAAAACACATACATGGCTTGCCCGCCACAATTGGGCAGTTCTCCCTTTGCTGCAGCGTGTGCTGCTCTTAATGTTCAGGTATGAGGAATCCCTTGATTCCCTGGAACAATGACTGACTGTCCCAGTGTGCCATGACGGTCAATTCTAGAGTTATCAAGACTTTTCTCCAATGGTCTCCCGACGCGGTTGATGTACCTTTACTTAATGGTCTCCGCATTCAAATTCTTCCCACAATCGAGGATCTTCCCCGAGCGAGGAAACATCAGTTCGCTGCTTTTGTAGCATCAGAGGCCTTGTTGGTTGTTTGGGACGATGAAGCCTTACATTTGGTTCAACGTGCAAAGGCCATCGAGTCAGAATTGATGGAACTCGTATGGAAAACTGGCGAAACCGAGGACGATGATAGCAAGAAGGAAGCAAACGTTGGTGTTTACGAAATCGACGAGGAGAGCGGAGAGATCATCCCAGAGAAGAGACCACTGCACTTGCAGAACACCGTTCTCGTGGCCCTCACGATCATGCTGATCATGACGACCTTGGGAGCTGGTGCCCGACAACTGGCCATTGAAGTGGATGTTGATGGAACCTACACTCGTCTCGCTCTTCTGGCTTTGACACCAGTCCAGATCTTCTTCACCCTTTTCTTCGGACAAGTTATCATGGGTTGTTTGGCACAGATCTTCGGTCCTGTCAGACAGCTCACCATCAACTCCAAGTTTTACTCCGCCAAGGCCCCTCCCAGGATCCAAGGTGCCGTTCTCCCTCACATCACCATCCAATGCCCTGTGTACAAGGAGGGTTTGAGCTCTGTCATTGCGCCCACTGTCAAGTCCATCAAGCAGGCCATTTCCACCTACGAACTCCAAGGTGGTTCTGCCAACATGTTCGTAAACGACGACGGTCTTCAAATTATTAACGAGGAGGAGCGACGTGCCAGAATCGAGTTCTACGCTGATCACAGCATCGGATGGGTTGCCAGACCCAAGCACGGTGACAACTTCATCAGAAAGGGAAAATGTGAGTTGTTCCGTTGCCGCCTCATTTTGATCATCAGCTGACACCTTCTGCAGTCAAGAAAGTAAGCTTAATCCAACAACATCTTGCGATCCACAGAACGCGTCAGCGAAAGCTCATAAGTGTGGGCTTTGTGGTCCACATTCTTAGGACCTGTTTGTATTTGGCGATCGCTCGTCAATGGCTGAGTTTTCGCCTATTGTGGCTTCGAGAATATTTTGTGGAAGCTGAAAGCTGATGATCATTCCCCTTCTAGGCTTCGAACATGAATTTCGGTCTGCATATTTCTTGCATGGTTGAGGAGAAATTGGCTTTAATTCAACGTCCTGTTGACTGGACCCAAGCCGATGAGGCTCAAGCTTACGAACGATGCCTCAAGGAAGCTCTCGAGGAAAATGGACGTGCCTGGGCTGACGGCAACATCCGTATCGGAGACTACATTTTGCTGAGTATGTTTTCTGCCCAATTGCTGATTTCAAAAGCTAACGAAATGCAGTTGATTCCGATACCCGTGTCCCCGCTGATTGTCTTCTCGATGCCTGCTCCGAGATGGAGCAATCCCCTGATGTCGGTATTATGCAATTCTCTTCCGGTGTCATGCAAGTCGTCCACACCTACTTTGAGAACGGTATCACTTTCTTCACCAACCTGATTTACACTGCCATTCGATACACTGTTGCCAACGGTGATGTCGCTCCTTTTGTCGGTCACAATGCCATTCTCCGCTGGTCTGCCATTCAACAAGTCTCCTACTATGACGAGGACGGATACGAAAAGTTCTGGTCTGAATCTCACGTGTCCGAGGATTTCGATATGTCTCTCCGTCTTCAGTGCAATGGATACATCATTCGTCTTGCTGCCTGGGCTGGCGAAGGATTCAAGGAGGGTGTGTCTTTGACCGTGTACGATGAGTTGGCTCGTTGGGAGAAATATGCCTACGGATGTAACGAACTTCTCTTCCACCCCATCCGCATGTGGATCTATAAGGGCCCATTCACCCCGCTCTTCCGCACCTTCTTGTTCTCCAACATTCGATTCACATCAAAGATCACCATCTTGTCATACATTGGAACCTACTACGCTATCGGAGCTGCCTGGATCATGACAACTGCTAACTACTTCGCCATCGGATGGTACAACGGTTACTTGGACAAGTACTACGTCGATTCGTGGAAAGTTTGGTTCTCTATCATCATCGTCTTTAACGGTCTCGGAAACATCGCTCTTGCTGTCCTCCGTTACCGTGTTGGTGAGAGATCCCTCCTGTGGGCTATCTTCGAGAACTTTAAGTGGACCTTCCTCCTCGCCATCTTCTTGGGTGGTCTGTCACTTCACGTGTCTCAAGCTCTCCTTGCCCACATGTTCGAGATCGACATGACATGGGGTGCCACTTCCAAAGAAGCCGAATTCTCCAACTTCTTCATTGAAGTTCCCAAGGTGCTGTCGAAGTTCAAGTTCTCTATCTTGTTCTCGATTATCGGCATAGTCGGCATGATTATTCTTGCCGTTGCTCCTTTCGTCCCATACGACTGGAGGATCCAGGATTTCGTCGCTATCCTTCCAATGGCGACAGTGACAGCATCTCATCTGCTGTTACCCCTCGCACTCAATCCAGCTCTGATGACCTTCTCGTGGTAAACAGTCCCGAGGTTGTGTTTTCATGCTGTTTGTTTCGGGATTTGGATCGTGATGATGGAGTTCTTTGCATGCATGGCATACTTGCTACGTGGGATTTGTATATGAGGAAGAGCTTGTTGGAGAAAGACGAGATACCTTTTCAGATATGGGATGGTATTGTGGTGTAATTGTTAATGAGGATAAGCAAAAACCAGTCGTTTGCAAGCAAGCATAGCATACAGCAAGCATTTACACTCCTTTAATTACGGTAGGATGGGTAGATGGAAGGGAAATGGACTGGATGTGGGAGTCGGGATTGAGTTGATTGATTGGGGATACATAGACTTGGAACAAACAGGCAATTGAGGAGTTTTTACGAATTGTACATAGATGTTCTTTCGAGCAGTTGTTGAGGTTTTTCTACTTTAACTTTCATTGAATCGATGTGAACGAATCTCTTTGTTACAAATATAGTTCAGTATACATAATAGAGATATATACTCATCCTTCATTTTGACTGTCTCTATGTCTTCTGTTTCTGGTGGTCTTGGCTGTGGAATGTCCTTTTGTCATTTTGGACTTGGCATCGTGACCTTTGAATTCATTGCTTCATTCCAAGCTCCAACGAATCCTATCTGAACGGCTGATTGTCCTCCTTCTCCCTCTCCTCGGTCCCTTCAACTTCCCCTTCCTCTTCCCCCCTCGCTCACACACTGAATCACATGTCTTTCCCTAATCTCCCAACCAGCTCACCGTCTCAGCCCAATCCAGCCCTCTCACGTTTACCCTCCTCACCTCCACTCAAAAACTTTCCCATTCGGATCCATTCGTGCCCGGCCCTGGCGCTTATCTATTTCTCCTAGCGATTTGAAGCCACCAAAAGCAGATAGAGAGAAACATTGTGAGTAGGGAGGAGAGGGAGTGAAGATCGAAATCTCCTTTGGGACGGGAGTGGGATGGTGAAGGATGGAGAGGCTGAAGAAGGCGCGAGGCGTGAACACGTCACCCCCACGTCCCACGCTCACCGTGAGGCTGAAGGATGAGAGAGATTGAGAGAGCTTGAGGCTATCTTTGGGCTGAAGTTCACCGCTCTCTTGACTTGCTCGAATTCTCAACAACGACTGCATTGAGGATGATAAGGCAAGAAAGCTATGAGATGCAGTGATGACAGTACAGACGCATGTCTTGAAAACTGGACGATTATTGCCTATGTGTTGTACCTCATATTTACCTCAAACATCCGCGTCGCGAGAAACGCTGATACGTGAACCGTATGAAAGGAGATATAGATAGGCATTTAGAAGCCAAGGCCTAGGAAAAGTGAGTCAGGGCTTTGCGGGAGGAGAATATTTTGAGACTGTGGAGAGTGAGGGTGACTTGAAATGACCGTTGTCTCAACCCTTTGGTGGTTCGTTCTGAGGCTCAAACCCTCAAGCTTCAGACAATTGGTGATGAATAAGATAATGCGAGTGACTTCATGACTATCTCCCAACCTCTCCTTTCAAAATTCAAACGTCACTGAGGCTTAAAGTTCGGAGCATGCGTGAAGATATGCAGTTGCACATGGAAGCTTCAAAACAATGTCTCATCCTCTCTTTCCTTTTTCCTCAAAACTTCCCCATCGAGCCTTTTCAAAACGCGCCAAACGAGACGAACTTTCGTCCCGTTCTGTCGCAACTGCAGCTATCCATTTAGAAATCTCGAGGGGTTCTCGAAAAATAGATGAAAAATGCAAAGTGCCGTCCGAATCCCAGGGCAAGGTCATTGGGTTCAGGCTAGAGTATGAGGTAGTGAACCGTACTTGCGGTATCGGCTACTGGCTACTAGTGACGTGGGAGGTAATATATTTATTTCATTTTTCAGATATCGGATGAATATCCGCAATGTGTTTCCTTTTGTTTGGTTTATTGAGGAAGGGCGAAAGAAATATTGTTTGCATGAGCGAGGGGTAGTGAGGATTTTCACTCCTCGCTTCGGTGCTGAAGCCCCTGAATGTGAAAAAGTATGCTGGAGTCTACGCATAAGTACGCATCTTTCAACACACCCATGACCCTATACCCTGGAGAATCACTCACTGCCTTGCTTTCAAATTACCTCCTCGTGCCGCCAAAGTTGGCAACCAACTCCCCCAAAACAGGCATCCAATCTCCGCCCCTCACAATCGCATCAACATTCCTTCCCTTCTCGTCTTCATCCATGATTCCACTCTCCGTCTCCCCCTCCAACCTCACAATAGATCTCCGCCAGGATGACTCTATCCAGTCGCACTCTCGTATGCGAAATTTTTATGCTTGTTTACTTCGTTTATCGTTAAGAAATCCAACCTTGTTACCCCCACCTCGTGTTTGTGGAGATCAATATCAGAGTTTACCTGCAGATAACACGGGCATGTTTTCGGGTGCCGCCGTGCCCTGAGGGTTAAGGTGGAGGAGAAAGTGGTTGGATATGAAGTGCTGTTTCGTCTAACTGTGGATACGAGGAGCGGGAATGGCTTCACTTCCAGATCTGACCCGGATAAGGTTATGGATTTTTTTGTGGTCTTGATCAGCGATTAAATTCAAGCGAAAACTCAAACTTGATTTTACTTCGTACCCGTTATTATTCTGCGGGTGCAGAAAAGCGGCGAGAAGGTTAGAGGTGCAGCATGTGAAGTGGAGTGGAGTGGGCAGGAAAGTTTGGCAAAGGCGACATGCAGGTCCTTGATGCAGTCATACACGAGAGACTTGAGCAGAAGGCGGGTGATCCTGTCGATTGGGAATGGTGGCAGTTGCGATTGCAGGAGATATGCAGTGTATTATGCATGTCTTTCGATGGTTTTATGCAAGAGCGACGATGCATGGACGAGGTGTTGTGCATATCGGTGGAAGACAGCACAGCAGCGAAGGATGGAAGAGTCCATAGGCTGCTGCCAAGGATGAAGTTCAACAGAATAAGTGGTGTTCTTTGTCGATGCGGGAAGCCGTTGAGGCTAGAAGGTTCAGCTGAGAAGAGAGTGGGGTCTTGAGATACACATGGCGATGCATGTTCGAGTTGATGCCATGCCGTGAAGCCGTGATGGTCATATCGTGGGAAATCTAGAATACCCTTCTCCGTGCAGCTCTCCAATCTGCCAAAACTCGCATCCAGAATTCCAACCCAACTACACAATATTCTTACGCGGCTAATGGCTCTCGACCTGAAATGAAATCGTAACATCGTGAGCTTTCTTCCAAATTGATGCTCTAGAGTCTTCAGATAAGAAGACTGGTCTGCCTATAGTTCGCGAGTAGCTCTCAAAGTAGACTAGCTGGCCGGGTATGGAGAAATAGTATCGCCTGATCGAGTTTGACTGCTTTTGTGGACCGACGGCGTTCCTTCCCCATTGCTGAAAATGGATCTATCGACAACAAATCCATGATAGGGCCCAAACTTGTCACCGAATCTGGACGGCCATGAAGCTATCCAAGAGTTCGAGATCTTGTCGAAGCATGTCAGCTGGAGATTCTCGAAGTCGGTATTTTCCCAGGAGGCGCTGCTGCGAGTGAGACAGACAGACGCCTCTTCCACAATGGCATTCGGGACTTCGATCTCATTAGAACCAATTATTTCTTTCCGGCGGAGACAATATAAAAACAGCATCCAATCAAAGCGGCTATCTATCCACCCAATCAGCACGTACGCGGAAGAGGCCACCGCTTGAGATCTTCACGAACGAGCGCCACAAGGGAACACAGACCATCACGGCCGAGATAGACAGGACCCCTGATCCCTTGAACAGCGAAAGAGACACACCAGCAGGGCTGGCACCACTCAGAGCTTGCTCGAGATGAGGGCCTGCACCAATGGTGTGGTGCCAGTGCTTATCCTTGCCTCTATTTTCTTGCGAAGACAGTGCGCCGAGGACACGCCAAGCCTTTCAAAAAGCCCCAGATACGACTTCCCTTGATATCTTTTTGTTTGATACTGAGACTGCATCTCCCACTCTCCCTGTGTGTCTTTGAGATATTGCTTTGTTTTTTAATTCCCAGGAGTCTGTTCGTTGATTCCTGTCACGGTCGCTACTTTGCAAGCCATATTGCACTTTACGTTGAAAGTGCATACAGGTTGAGACGTTCGTTACGAGAGTGGTCCGGTCTTATATTAATTGCCCGACGAATTTGAGGATATTTGGTGAAGATGAGAAGTAATAGCTGGAGAAGTTTGGTGGCGGCGACGTTGGGTGTTTTCAGTGTGGGTGTGAATGCGCAGACAGGGACAATTCTGGATTTGGGATCTCTGCTTGCAGGACAGAAGAATTTAACGACGTTTTACAGTTTGATACAGGTGAGTTGGAACGTTGGAATGGGATTGGGAGCACACGAGCTGACTAGGATACTAGAAATATCCTAACATTCTGTTACAACTGCCATCATACTCTGGTGTTACAGTAAGTACTACCCTCGCACAACTCCAATTGAGAGATATGGAGGACTGACAATGCCCCGCAGATCCTCGCACCGAACAACGATGCCTTCAACAAGATTCCCTACACACAGTTGAACAAAGCATTTGCCGACAACGACGCAGACACAATCACCAATGTCCTCGAATATCATATCCTGCAAGGAACGAAGGTGGCAGCTCAATTGATACCAGGAACTCCAGTGTTTCTGCCAACACTGTTGACGAGTCCAAATTGGAGCAATGTCACTGGAGGACAGCGAGTTGAGAATGTCAAGCAGGCAGGAGATGTGGTGGTTTTCGTCAGCGGACAAGGAAGCAGAAGTACTCTGGTGCAAGCAGTACGTTCCCAGACCTTCAAACCCCACAACAAAAGCTAACAAACCCAGGACCTTATGTTCACTGGCGGTGTTGTCCAAGTAATCGACTCCCTCCTCATCCCACCCACCGCCCTCACAAACACAACCCAAGCCTTCAACCTGACCTCCTTCGAAGGCTCCCTCTACGCCTCCAACCAACTCTCCTCCTTCGAATCACCCAACGTAACAATGTTCGCGCCCCAAAACGACGCCTTCACAGCTCTCGGCCCCGCAATCTCCTCCATGACCTCCGACGAACTCGCATCAGTAATGGACTACCACCTCGTTCCCAACCAACTCGCATTCTCTACCTCCCTAACCAACGGCTCAAAATGGCTCACCCAACAAGGAGAAAACATCACAATCCTCCACTCAGGAAACAACGTCTACGTTAACAGCGCCCAACTTCTCACCTCCGACATCCTGATCGCAAACGGCGTCTTACACGTAATCGACAACGTCCTAAACCCACAAGGACCAGGCGCTCAACCGAATCCTGCGATTGCGTCCCAAGCTCCTGTTTTTGCTTCCGCGAGTCAGGTAAATAGTCTGCCGTTTACGAGCGCGATTCCGTGTACGGTTTCTTGTCCGGTGAGTAGTACGAGTGGGACGGCGACGAGTTCTGCCGGGGCGAAGGCTACGACGAGTGGGAAGACGAGCAGTAGTACGATGACGACGAGTAGTAGTAAGGCGATAGGTGCTGCTATTGCTAGAGAAACTGGGTTCAACAAAGCAGCAGGCTTGATGGTTGCTTTGGGAGGTGCGGTTATGATGCTTTGAGAGCTTAATTTTGAACTATTTGGAGGAGTTTGAATCTGGATTGGACTGGATATCATTTTTGGTTCGGATATTGATTGAGCGAGCGCAGTTCAGCGTGCTTGAGTTTGATACCAGAGCGATCGTGCTCTTACGCGTACGTGCCAGCGGGCATGCCTTCAAAATGTTCATGTTCAGATGCATTCATATGGTACATAGTTATCTATAGACGAGCTTGGATGAAAACTCGAAAAGATTGGATGGATGATGAGAGTGGGTGGCTAGCTACTCTTTAATGTAATGTCGATACTTCTATCAGCTACTTTCTGTGCCGAAAACTTTGTTGTGAGGAGCGAGATTGGGATGCTCGAGTGAGCTTTAGCGTTGCTTATCTGATTTTGGTGTTTTCGATCATGGGTGGATGTTGGTGCCTCCGTTGCATGTCTCTCTGCTGCTTTCTGGATTTGAAGTTCGGATTCCGTGACGGACATCGAGGATAATCCAGTGAGCAATGAATCAGGTCTGGCTACTCCTGCCTTGTACCTGTTTGCTACTTTCTATCCAAACTTTTGATGCAATGACGGACATTCACAATGCTCACATGAGCCTGAACTTCTTCTACTTTGTACTTTAGTACCCAAGGCGTATCTTCCGCCAAGCCTTCAAGAGATTTCTGTGTTGACCAAGGGATAGAGCCAATCAAATTCTTGAGTTCTGCTGGTTGTTACCTACGTTAGTAAAGTAAATCATGTGGAGAATTTGGAAGATAGACCCTGGATACGAAGTAGTTTGAAGTGTAATCGACTTATCACTATCCAATTCGTCGAGCAATTCGAATGAATTGCCTTGTAGGCTGTTCAGAGTATTCTTGCTATTCTTTGGCATTCATCCATTTATTCCTGAAAGAGCACAGAAACAAAATGAAGCTGTGTTTGCGCTAAACGCGTTGAGTGTGCAGCGCAGATGCCATCCTCGCACCCACTCACATACCTCGGTGCGATGGAAATGTATTGCCATGAAGCTGCACGGTAATATGAGATGGATCCCATCACTTGCTTCTCCCTTGTGGGCACTGTAGTTGAGTTCATTGACTTCACTTCCAGGATAATAACGAAGACTCACCAGCTGTGCGATGACGGCAGGCTCTCGATACATAAGCAGGCTGAAGTTGCGACAAACGAACTTCTGGATATCTGTACCAAGCTTCAACAGTCACATAACCAAGCTCTCCCAACTCTGACAGAGGACGAAGTTGCGTTACAACCACTCTGCAATGATTGTGAAGTGCTCGCCCAAGAGCTTCTTGGGAGGCTGAAAAGGCTGGATACAGACGACAAAGGCCAAGTATGGCAGAGTTTACGCCATGCCATCTCGAGCATGTGGAATGCGAAGGAAATAAGGGAGATGCAGGAGTGATTGTCCAAATATAGGAAGGAAATTGACACCCGCCTTTTGTCTTCTCTCAGGTATAACTTACCCTTAGCCTTTCCAGAGGAACACGACTAATGAGAGTGCGGTTAATTTCAGAAAACATATTGACCTACTTTCCATTCAACAATCGCAACGATTTAGCTCTCTTGATATACAAACCCAACGGATAGTAATCGCTCTGTGCGATATGAAGAGCACCATCACTCAAGAAATCACAGATCAAATAGGGGCTTTGGCACAACCCCTCTCGAGGCGTGAGATAGTTAGTCTCGACCCCGGTCACATCAGCCAAAAGGTCGTGCACAGGTTCCAGCAGAAGCCCCTCACGGCTGCAGAGGAAGAGGCGGCGCTGCGGGAGAAGATCGGAAAAGAAATCCTTGGGAGTCTCACATTCCCAATGATTGCCCAACGATATGAGGCTATAAATGAAGCGCATGCAAAGACATACGGATGGAAATTTAAGAACGTTCAGCGCGATGAAATTCATTGGAGCAATTTCGTAGAATGGCTCGAGCAAGGGGATGGCCTCTACTGTATCAACGGGAAGGCGGGATCAGGTAAATCCACCTTGATGAAGTATATATCCGAGAGCCCAGTGGCGCAGAAGCACCTCTCTATATGGGCAAAGAGTTCACAGCTATACGTCGCCGACCTCTTCTTCTGGAACAGTGGAACAAATCTACAGAAATCCCAGCTTGGTCTTCTCCGACCCCTCTTATACGACACACTTCGTCAAGTTCCTGATCTTATTCCTATCGTACTCCCATGACAGTGGGCTACCGAGAGGACTTCGAGTATGAAGCCACATTACCAACCATCCTTGCGCTTTCGTTTGCTTCAAAGGATCTTTGATTCGCTGAGACTGCCCCAATGGATTTCCTGACTATTCATGAAATATTTGAGAGGTGCGATTACATGAATACGCGATTAATGAGTCGATGTGGAAGGTTGCTGGAAACACAGAAGAAGCTTTCTTAAGAAGGAGCTCCAATGATTACCCCAGACTCGATTGTTGGATATTTGCATCGTACTGTCAAGGATTTCCTTGTCAAACCGGAGACTCGCTACATCTTAGCCGACCAGTCAGGACAGACATTCGACCCATCTACACATATTTTGAAGTCGTGTATCTTACAGCTGAAAGCTCTAGCTATGATGTCGGCCAGGCAAGGTGTAGGAAGAAGGCACCTGATCAACAGGTCTCTGAGCTTTGCCAGAAGAGCAGAACAGGAGACTAAAGAAGTTCAGACTGGGTTGCTGAACTCGCTCGCTATGGCTGCAAGATCCTCAGCTCAAGACAGAGCCAGGGCGAAGATACCATATTTGAGACCGTGCAGGAGGAAGGTTCGGGAAGAATGCTACGTGAGCTATCCGCTGTAACCTCAGCCAGTACATCCGTAGTACTCTGTCAAACCAAAAGTAGCCTGGTTAATCGAACAGGGAGATGCCTCTGCTTAGTTACGCCCTGAATCATCGTAATCATTCGGGACAGGTAGTTGCACTTCTTGTTGTGAAGGCACTCCTAGAAACCGGGGCAAATCCGAATCAATGGCACAGTGATAAGACAGCTTAGATCGAAGTAATGAATTATCTGGTTCGCAACTTCAACTGGAACGCCCATTGGACAAATGAAGCATCACGACGGAAACTGCTATTCGCATGGTTAGACATCGTGAAAGAATTCCTACTATATGGAGCTGACGGCTCTGCCACTTGCATAGGTCTTCGTCGGCATGCCGGAATTGGAAGGGACCCAGAACAACTGTCGGAGTTCGCGCTCTGGGCTATAGAAGAGGTCGTAGAGGAAGTATTTTCTGGTCTTCCGGACACCCTCCTGAAGCTCCAGTCCCTCCTCATCCGGAAAATCGAGCCACAAAATCAATAGGAGTCTCAGGAGATTAAAAAAGATTCTTTGTGCTGCTTTCAGTAGAATCCTCTGGCATTGGTGTGGCTATGAATGTAAATAATTAGACGTCTTTTGCAAGGACGAGATGAAATAAGAAACAATGCGGGACTCGACAGCGGAAACGAAATGACAATAATATCACAAACATACTTGAAACTCAGCTAGCCTTCATCCTACGAATAACAGCTTGAAACTTCAAGCGTATAACTACATATGCAAAGGGAGTATGACTAGCAAACACAACACAAGACACCCAATACCTCCACCACGTCCCCTGACTCGATGTCCTCTTTGTGTTCTCGATCATAATAACAAGAAGATCCAGTAAAATAACTTATACCCCGCGCCGCGCCGCGCCGCGGTACCCCGCTATTCACAACTCATTTCCTCAAATTCACAAGGAGGATGACTTCATGAATAGTAGCTCACGCTTCCTCCTTCCTTCCGATCCTAGAACAAATTTTCACTTTTCCTTCTCTTAGAAACAAGAACTTGCTTTGACTTCTCCAGAAGTATAAGCTCGCAACTTCTGACCGAGATTTGGATTTGCAGAGACTAGGAGCGGTCAGAAATGTCTTTTCAGGAAACTGATGTTGACAGTCCGGCTAGGGCCATGATTGTGGGCGTGATATTCTCGTTGTGTTGATTGCTTGGAGGGGTACCTTACTGGTACGTTGAGAGGATCGAGATTAGGAGCTTTGAGTTTGATAGATGAGATGCATGTAACTTGGCAGCAGTAACGGGCGTGGCAGTAAAAGTAAGAGCTTGAGATTCAAAGAAGCCAAGGGACGTAATTGAATGAATCTTTCGCTGATCAATGTTTTAAACACGCGAGCACTTCGCTTTCGTACCAAGGCAGTAGTCTTGGTCCCATATAATCTTGTGATTAAGGATGATAATCACAATCACTGGTACTAGTATCTAAAACCGCCGCCTGAAGAGCATGGAACAATACTGGAACAGGAAGGTACAAGACTGACTGTATACCACCTTTCTCTCCCCTCCATCTTCAACACCAGGACCGCCTGCTCATATCAAAGGCATGACTTTCAGACAGTTGATAGTGATATATTTGTTGTCAAGTATGTTATCGAATATCAGATGGAAAGAAAGGGCAGATAATAATTCTCGAGAGCAGTGAGATTGTTCAAAATACAGAGTCCAATCCAGTTCTCTGAAAATGAAACAGAAGCTGACTAGCTTTTTGCCGTAATGGGGTTGTTTTCTGCATAGGAGAAGTAACGTTATTGCTAAATTGTGTTCGTGGAGATCTTCGGAGCGGCGTTTAGAAAGGTCAAGGGTGACCGCTTGACACGCTGACCTTTGCCCTAACTCCCGCTATCAACCACAAGATCGACCACAGTTCCATCAACATCTCAACATCTCAACATCTCAACATCTCAACAACAAAAATACAGGTCATCTATTCCTCACAGATCGAGTATCGAAAGAGCATCAGGAAGCTTTTCATCGCTCGAGCAATAGATTGCATTTATAGTTGTGGTATAGTAGCGAGGAGGGCGTGAAACGCTTTCCAACCTCCGGCCAAGCTGAGATCTAAAAAAATCTCAAAAAAATCTCCCAAAAAAATTAAAAATTAATTATTTTAGGCGACTAGACGTGCAACAAACTTTTTGAATGTCCAAGATTTTTGGGACAATGAGGTGAATTCTAAGATTTGTGTGGAGAGCTGTGAGATTGTTTTGTAGCCGCAGGAAGTGCCGCACAGGCTCAAAGGCGGCGTGAATACCGAGAGATCAAAACTACTCATTCACTCCAGGAGTTCAGATCGTAACGTTAAGTTCAAGTTCACTTGACGTTGCTCCTCAACAAGAGACTGAAGCCCTCGTTCCTCGTCATCTTCAAGATCATCAACGAAGAAACAAACACCACAAAGAAACGTTCCACAGTACCACAGCAAGATTCAATTTATGACTACACTCGCAATATATACGAAACAGGCCCTCAATCAAATATTAATCAGCCTTCATCTCACATCAGCTCCTCCCGAAACACAGAAGGGTCACGTGCCAACTCGGAGACCGAAATCCGCCGACGTCTAGAAGATCTCCATATTTGGAAAATGGAGAAGAGAGCAACTGAATCTGCCTTGCGCTATATTCTCTCATGATCCCTATGTTCACTGCCACTACGCAAATGAACTTTTGGGATCTCTTCAGCTTTGGTGGGGGCTCGGCTACCCCCACCTCCCCTTTCCTGCCTGATTGGACAAACAGCAGAAATAGAAAATCTATTTTCTGATTCGACGGCGCTTAATATTTGTAAGAACAAATTTGGAATGTAGGACACGAAATGACGACCATCGTACCACAATCGAACGAGTTTGGATAAAAAGAAGAAAAAAAAGGACTGTGCCTCACTCGAGGGAAGGAACTGAGGGGGTGGCGGGTAGGGCTGGCGGAACGATGAATGAGGGGAAGATGCAATAATGAGGCACTGTAAATTATGAACACGAGACATTTATTGTAGAAGGAAGCAATGGCACGGTTACACGGATGACTCGGAGTTGGTGAGTAACTATGATTAAGTGACAGATATTAAGAAAGTTGGGATATTGAAGTTTTGCGCAGTTCCGTGCTTTTGCACCCGAACACGAGAGAGGGTAGAGGTCAAAAGGTAGATAACGAATGGTGGTCATTTCGGGAAGGTAGTAAAGAAACCAATAAAACAGAAACGAACGGGGAAAAACAGTCAATGAAATCCATCGCTATGCACCTTGGTATGCTTTCCATAAACCTAAACCTGATATCCTTGCTCCTGCACGCTATGCATCGATTCCCAAAGAAAAACAAGACAAAGTAGAAACCCCAGAATCCTATCACCTCGTACGCCTCATAACCAATTTTCCTCGTATCGATAAGACGTCATTCGCGAGATCGGTACTCGGTGAGACACTATTCAGTACCCAGTCGTGGTTGGAGGCGTATCCCAATGCCGCAGCATCTGTTCGAGAGCTCGATTCCATTCGTAGGCGAAGCAAGCAGCAAGTTGTTCTGCTTCCTCAGCTTCCGGTATTCGACCACCCCACATATCCGGTTTCGCTGCTTCGGAGGCGGCGTATGTCTCGATCATTTGACTGGTAATAAATGTCAGCGAGTAATGTTTGTACTAAGCCTCATTGATACTTACTCGTCTCTCATTTTGACAAGTACCAGCCAAGCGTAGTTCCAGCTGCGATTGCTCTCTGGATCATTGCTAACCCTCCATTTTGCGTCGTCTAGCATGTCGCTGCAGAATGGGTAGTCGCGTGTGAGACCTCGAAGTTCGTTGAGTAGCTGGTTTGAAGTGACATAGTACGTCCAAGCCGTGGTCATAGGCCCTTGGAAAGCCAATTGGTCTTCTTCGGAGGCAGTTGCAGCGACCCGTTCGATACGACAGAGTTCGGTCATGGTGTTGACGCGGTGGGTGTTCAAAGACTCGATCAGATCAGTGACACTCTGCTACAATTGGTTAGAGATTGTACAGGTATTGGGGGTTTGCAAAGTATGGTATCATGGAAGACATGATCAACACCCCAGGAAAGAAGTGCATAATGGCTCGGCTCTCGTGAGGGGTGAAGAGAGGGGGAGATTACGAAAAATAGCCCGTGACTCACTTGGGTCGTCCGCCTTCTGCTTGACGAGCTACTATGGCCTCCATGGCGTCTTGATCTTCCAGAAGACATGCTGAGATGTGTAACAGCAATATCTTGCCCAGTGCGGATGTCAAGCTTCTTAAATCGGCTCGATGTTTGGCTTTCCTCCAAGCTGAAGAAGGATGTGATAGTTGTGGCGGTGCGCCTCTACCATGTAATTTGGCCAAGAAGGTCTACCACAGAATATTCGGGGCGGAAAAGATGGTATGAGGCGTTTCCGTCGGTCGATATAGATTTGTAGGATGAACTTGGGAAAAACAACAGAGCGAGATACAAAAGCAATATATACTGAGATAGATCTGCAAGAGCAAGGAAAGCAGGTTCAAGATACGTGTAACAATCGTGTACAGTGATAAGAACCCGACAGCCTGGCCCCAGGCAATCCGGTATCCCATACAGCAATACGAACCAGTGAGAGTGGTAATACCATTCATCTCACGGGGTGTATACGTCACGGCGAGTGACTGAAGTGCAGAGCTGGACATGAGGACAAGAAACCCAAGAAAGACAGGAAGCAGTAGCTTGACGGCAGGGTGAAAGAGACAAGGGACTTTGGAGATCCAAGTTTGAATAAGGCAGAACATTCTTCAGCCCCGTTTGCCTTGTGAAGGCTAGAACATTTCCAGCCACGTGCTAGTATCTGACTTTGATCGTTGTAGCACGGTTCTCGAGTCCGTATGGCTACCGCCCGGAGCCGGCCCTGGTCCTTGACGCTGAGCCATTGTCCGACCTGAACGAGGGATCAGGCAGAAAATCCTAATTCGTGTCCGTAGTCAGAGGATTGAATTCCACCTTTTCAATATGTGTATGAGATTCTTCTGATCATGAGGACTTTTGAACGTTGACTGGCGAGAAAGAAATCGAACGTATGCTTATGAGGAAGAGTTAAGGGAGCGATAGACGACTCGGTTGGTGCTGACGTCCATTTTTAGCCTTGTCAGAAGTGGCTTCAATTATGCTAAGGATTAAGCAAAGAGGAACTTACGGCTACGACGAGAACACACGGACGAAAAGAGGTCCGTCGGAAGCTGCACTAGTGACATTATTCGAACTCCAAGTTCAGTCGGAGTTGAATCCGGAAGTAGGGAACAGGCATCGTTGGATAGCCTTGCATGAGCGGCCGTGCAGGAACAGATGATTGGATCTCTTTTCTCATTTGCCACATGAGAACGACTCCTTGGATGTGGCTGCCATATAATACCTCAGGCCTTCGATTCTGAAACGACATGTGATGCTTCACCGGATGTCAAGATGTGCAAAATATCCTATTCGGCTTCCATATCGGCCGCAATCCAGGCTTCTGTGGCGAGTCATCCAAGTGCTGACGGCCAACAGCCACATCTCTTCAGCCCTATTTACGACCCCCGTATTCCCATAGGTCGGCGTAGAAGGTATTTGTGAGTTTTCGACGTCGTCTGTTCGTCCGGCAAAGAGAATTATTGATGCCTCAGTCCTCGACGATGTTTCAACCGCGTTGAGCTGAGGAGGAGATGGGCAGATGAGTAGTCGACATGTGGAGTTGTTCTCGAAGCCGACGCAGCTAAACGGTCGCAAATGGGGAATCTGCGGCGGGATCTGAATGGTTACCGAGTCTCGTAAAGGTGTATCGTATGCTGTGATACTGGATCTGCAGCTTGGATGTATTGTTGAAGTTGAAATTGAAGCAGCGAGGGAAGACAAGTCGGCGGGAATTATTGCCGATTTCTCCCCGAGAGACGCTGCCGAGAACTACAAGCGCGGCAGGCGCGATGGACATGCTGAACACTAAGTTTTCCCTCACCTATCAACCTATTCTCGGGGACTGATGATAAATATTACAAATCCTCAGAGTTTACAGCCTAACCTCAGCCTCAAGCGGCTTCGACCGTGGCCGCAGGAGCCGTCAAATTTGGTACCGAAATCTGAGATTCTGAGGTGAGCTCGGCATTCTAGATGGTAAGCACCCCACGTCTACCAACGTTTCACTTTCAGCCGCAATCTGCTGATCTCTTAGATGTTCAAATATGACGTTGTCTCACGTCTTTCTCGCCTTGGGACCGAAAGAGGTTCGGGTTCGGAGCTATACACGTGACTCGACGGAGAAACCTGGAATTTTGGAAGTCTCCGGATCAAAGACGTATCATCTGTCGCCTATATCCTAGGCATATTCTTTGAGCAACACTCTGTATTCTCAAAGCTCTCTCCCAGGAGCTCATGAGTGCAGATAGCTTCCAAAGATTTTGTCACGTGCCTCAACTCAGATAATCAGATATTTGAGATGGATGATGATGAAAATTGGTCAACAACCTCGAGAAGGCGCGAGAGTTGCGGATACGCTGGAGCGCGCGTAAATTGTCTCAGGGCTGCGCTTGCAGGACTGCACAAGTGCAGCGGTTACCTATCCGAAGTCGCCCCTGGCCATCCACCTTCGCCATTAAACTTACTTGTAGACTAGAAATCTTTGATTTCCATGTCTTCTCGTCCTCGTATATTCTTGCGGCTGCGAACGCCAGTCTTGGATAGATCTCGCCTTATTTCATTCTCCTTCTTATGTCGCGCAGCCCGCGTTACATCGCGCTCCATGTCATTCTCGGCCACTTCGTTTGAAGAAGAGAGGGAGGTGGGCTTCGAAAAGTTCTACCCGATGACCTTGGGCGAAGTCATCAATGAAAAGTATAAGGTCGTGGCGAAACTTGGCTTCGGATCAGCAAGCACGATATGGTGCTGTCGTAACCTGGCGTGAGTGAAACTCAGAGGGCATGAGGTGGAGCCTAGCGTTGACCAGATATACCAGCACAAATAAATATGCCGCACTGAAGATTTACGCCCACGATTTGGTTGCAGAAGATGAGATTTACAACGAAACTGCGATCTACAAACATCTCAGCACCGCGGGGAACCCCGACCATCCTGGCAAGATGTATGTCCGCACCATTCAGGATTCCTTCTTTGTTACGAGCAGAGCAGGGAATCCCCATCAATGTTTAGTTCACGAGGTCCTTTCCAACGACATATTGAGCCTCCGGTATACTCGCCCAGATCGTAAACTACCCGAGGCAATGCTTAAGCAAATTTTGATCCATTTGCTGCTCGCACTAGATTTCTTGCATAGCGAGTGCCATATCATCCACACAGGTCAGGTCGCCCCTCTCACTCTGCTTTGGAAAACATTGACAGAATGCCAGATATAAAAGAAGAGAATATCTTGCTGGGTTTGGTCGATTCATCTATCGTGGAACAGCTGGACACAAAAGAAATCGCGGCATCGAGCCTCTACAAAAGTGTCAATGGGTACAATCTCTACAAAAGCGCAAACTTCGGTATTCCAACAAGGTTTGGCCGCCCGATCCTGTGTGACTTCTCCCTCGCTCGGAACGGACAGGTCGAGCACTGTCATGACATCCAGCCGGATCCTTACCGGGCTCCCGAAGTCATTCTAGAGATGCCCTGGGGCTATGCTGTGGATATGTGGAACGTCGGAGTCATGGTGCGAGATTTCCTGCATGTGGATAATAGCACGAAACTAATGAGAGCTTCTAGGTCTGGGACATGTTTGAGAACAGACGCATGTTCGATGTGCTTGACCCCGAGACTGGCAAGTATGGGAACCGCTTCCACCTTGCTAGTATAGTTGGTCTTTTGGGACCTCCTCCCCTCGAGTTCCTCCAGCGAAGCGAATGCAGCTCCGTTTACTTCGATGACAGAGGTAAGTACTTGATTCCAAGGATGTGCATCCGGCAACCTAATATGCATACGACAGGTAACTGGAAGTGTCTGAATCCTGTCCTATCAGTGTCTTGGGAAGATTCCGAGAGGAATCTCGAGGTTTCCAATAAGAAAGGCTTCCTCGACTTCGTCCGCAAAATGGTCAGGTGGACGCCAGAATCGAGAGCGTCGCCCTCTGAGCTATTAGAAGACCCTTGGCTTCTTGGAGATGTAGAGGAGTAGGAGTTGGTCTTCGTTGGATAACCTAGGCAGCCATTGGTAGGTGTCGATGCCTATTAGGGTTTGAACTGGAACACGGCGAGCACAGGAGAACTTGGCTAACTTATAGCGTTCGTTGCGGAAAGCTTACATAGTAAAACAAGCAACCTGTATGCCAACATTACTTATATTGTTGAGTTCTGTCTTTCATCTGGGGTTACAGCACGCGAAGAAATGAACGATCTCACTGTACTACTACGAACCGACCAATTGTACATGCTACGTCTAAATAGTTTATTGCTTAAATGATAACATATATTGTTGACAGTCTAACAAAGCCCACAAAGAATATGTCAAACACATGTTTCCAGACGGCTATCCAGAGACCCTTTTGACAGCCCCGGCGGCGCTTAAAAAAGACCTCCGGTTTGCCCGGCGATGGGCAACCTGGGTAGAAGGTTACGTTGAGACGAAAGACGGTCTGGTACCTGGTCTAGGCGTCGGGGTTGGTCTGCCTGTTGGGCTGGAGATCAAGAAGAGAATGTGCGGATGGATCTAACCAAGGGATCATTAAATAATTGCTTGTGCTGATGTGTGATCTAGTTACTCGACCACCTCAAATGAAGGTGCATTGTCTTGACATACAAATGCATTGATTCCGCTCTAAAAAGCCGGCCGCCGACGGCCGTTTATCATCTAGATCACGTATCTATGTACCCTCTTGACTCAACCGCTATGCCCTTTTCTGAAGACGCCAAAACACCATATCATCAATTAGTCCTGTACACCTGTACCTATTCCCATCTACCCACGCAGTATTACCTTCTACCCACTTCCGCATCATTATCTTCATCGTCATAATCTTCATCCTCTCCACTCCCATTCTCCTCATCGAATTCAGCGCTCTCTAAGCCCTCGCCTCGGATGCCGAAACTTGCGATCCAGCCCAGGAATGCGATGCCTCCGAAGACTCCCCATGCTAATGCTTCGCCTTTGGGTTGTACGCTAGTGGCGATTGAGAAGAGACCTCCGGAGAGGAAGGGACCTGCTGCTCTGCCGGCTGCGGAGAGGGTTTGTGCGAGTCCGTTGAGGGTACCGAGGACGGAGTGGTTTGGTGCTGAGTTCGTGATCTGGGTAATGTTAGATTTATATATAGAAAATGAAAAGAAGAAGATTGAAAAGGGGGTGCGAGGCTCTTACCAGCAACAAAGCACTTGTCAGACCGCCCACGGCGGCAACGGTCTTGACCAATAACCCAAATCCCAACTCAACCCACAACCAGACTTTGCCTGTCCCTACGCCGAAGAGAGGTTTCGAGTCACTGTATCCAACCCATGGCATCATCATCATAGAGATGAAGAAGAGGAATAGTCCTGCACGGTAGGTTGCCTTGTTGCCCATCTTCTCCTTCAGCTTTCCGAAGATGCCAACCTGGAAGACTATGGTGACGATGCCAGCAAAAGAAAGCGACAAGCCGATTTCCTCGGGAGAAAGCTCACGACCTGTGGGCTGTGGCGAGGAAGCGAAAATAGGGTATAGAGAGTTATAAGAGATGTTCGAGAGCTGGAAAACGAGGTATGTACCGAGCAAGAGGATCGTGTCTCTATTCAGCACCTCCTTGCTGGTAAGCTGACTGCCGTTGTTGGTAAATATTTCGGGCATTGAAAGAAGGGATTGGCTCTCGCTCTCTTGATCTGAAGTCTCGTCGTCTGAACCGTCTGCTCCTCCATCTACCCTATGCCTCGAGTCTCGGTGATGTCGATTCCGCAGATATGTAGGACGATGCGATCCGCCTGTAAACTGCCAAATCCAACTAAAGAGGTTTCCAACTCTCTCCTTGAGCGGTGGCAGATCCTTGGCTTCCTCCAAACTCTCTTCCAACCAGAAAGCCGTGCAGATCAAATCAATGCCCAGTATCGTGGCCGAAAAGAGATTCGGTAGCAAGTATGGATACGGATTCTTCACCCCCTTCTTGAACGGATGATTTTTCATAACCAGCAATCCTCCTACAGCTGGCCCAGTGATCCCTCCAATCCCATATATGACCGGCAGATACACAAACGCCTTGCTCTGATTACTTCTATCCGTAATCTCTCCCAAACACGTACTTATAACTCCCTGGTTCCCATTCACCAACCCCATCAACGCCTGTACCAATACAGCCTGCCACAACGTCCTGCAGAACCCAAATGCTAGGAAACACGCAGCAGTCAATGTAGTCCCCAACATTACAACTGGTTTCCTCCCAATGCGATCCGACAACCACCCCCAAAAGAAATTCGTCGCGAATTGTGCCAGCGCAAAGCTCGAAGCTATCGTCCCAACATATAATCCTATTTGTCCAACATCGACTTCAGGGAATGTAGAAGTCATCTCAGGAAGGTAGGGCGATATCGAATTCAGCGCCGTTTGTTCGCACAGAGCGATAATGGCAAGCATCGCGAGCTGTTTCTTCGGGAGGGGGGAGTTGTGACAGTCGTGGTCTGCGTCGCCGCCATTGCTGGGGACATTGGTAGAACCGTCGAATCCGCTGGAGGCTGAGGGAGATATTGGAGGGCGTCCTCGAGATTTTGGAGGGGGAGTTGGGAAAGTCTAATTAAGATTATTATTATTCTTCTTCTTCCTTTTTACATGCTTGTGAGTCAGAGACTATAGTAGCATGGCAGGGATTGCTCTCTACAGATCGAACAATTCTAGAGTACAAATATGTTGTGGTGCAGTTGGGGACTTGCCTGATAGTGGGGCGTTGTTGAGGACTTTCGACGGTCCATTCCTGGTGGCATTTCGAGGCTTTTGGAAGCCATTGCTGGGCCAGAGTTCAGAGGCTAGAAGTTCTGCGTGATATGGTAAGATTCAAAGCTACAAGAAGTCCTTGGGTGTGTTCGCAGGGTTCTGGGGAGGTCGTGTGCCACTGGGTAATCGCGGGGAGCTTTCGAAGGAGCGTCGGAATATCTAAGAATGATAGAAGAGTAGTCGAGGTCAGAAGAGATGCGTGACTCTTCCATGTAAGCAATATTCAGTCCATTGTCGATGGTGGGATAAATCTTGGTCGTGCAAAAAGCAAAATTTCGAGGTCTATCGTGATCAAACGCCGACTTCACCCATTTTCGGGCGATGATGTCGGTGCCACGCTTGCACTGAAGAGGAGGGCGGTAAAGGCGCCCGCCACTAGGTTTTTCGAGGATGTCTCAGAAGACCCACTGACGTCCTAATTCTGCGATGTAAGGGATGTAGGTTATCAATTATTCTATGATATTTGAAAAGAGCAATTGTGTCGAAAGAAATGCTGTCACATCAGGCAACGCTTTTAGGCACTGCAGATCTACCGCTGCGTCGACGACGCTTCCCAATCATATCGAAACCGAGCTCGTGTATTGGGGCAGCGAAGTCATGGGCTTATTATAATTGAGGTCTAAGCCATGCAGAAGCCGTGCTTCGATGCTCTAGAGATTTTTGTCGGAGCAGCGAGAGAAAGAGGGACGTTGAAACATTTGGCAGTTCAGTGGTTACAAGCAAGTAGGTCGTTACAGGCGACGACGGGACCGGGTGGAATGTGGCATTTTCATCCTATGTTGAGGGATTTGGGATTAGAACGGAATTCTGAGGGAGGGGACTTGTTGCTGTGGATTGGGAGGAGGCAGAAGAAGATGAACGGGAGACGGAGTATATGGGTGCTGAATCGGAGCCTGGGGAGTGGAAGAGGGATGGAGTTGTGTTGCTGCCGTTGGGGAAGCTGAGAGGTATTGAGAAGGTGAGGATTGAGGGAACGGTGACGGAGAAGTGGGCGAGGTGGCTGGCGGATGCGATGATGGTCATCCTATGTTGAGGGATTTGGGATTAGAACGGAATTCTGAGGGAGGGGACTTGTTGCTGTGGATTGGGAGGAGGCAGAAGAAGATGAACGGGAGACGGAGTATATGGGTGCTGAATCGGAGCCTGGGGAGTGGAAGAGGGATGGAGTTGTGTTGCTGCCGTTGGGGAAGCTGAGAGGTATTGAGAAGGTGAGGATTGAGGGAACGGTGACGGAGAAGTGGGCGAGGTGGCTGGCGGATGCGATGATGGGAGTCAAGCTCGCGGTTCCATGACTCCAAGTCGGAGTGAAGCCAAATTGAGGCCATGTAGGCCAGCCAGAAGACCCTCTTCCAAGTTCCATCCAATGCTCTTAATTTTGTTTTCCGATTTTGCTGTTAATGCTTCTCGCACTTTGATATAGCTGTTCCAAATCAAATAGTTTGCTCTCGTCTCAGCCTCGAGCTTTGGATGCCTCGAAGATTTTCTGTCTCCCTATCGAAACGTCTTGGAAGATCAGGACGCTTGATCAGCTCAATCCATTGTGCTCCCAATTCTGTTTGGGAGTTATCTCAAATGACAGCAGTCAAAGTTTTGACAAGTGTAAGAGTCTACTGATGAGAATGAGAAGAAAATTTGAAGTGTGATGCTAATATTTCGGTTTGATTCTAAATCCAGTCAGGTCCCCTGACTTTCTTGTTCGTGCCTTCAAGCAACTCTATTATCGGTGTCTGACGAGGAGCATTCCCACTCGTCGATCTCGGGGCGATTCCTAAAACCAATGAACTATTCTCCTTTTCGAACCTGACCTTCGTCCGTCCTGCCAATTTGCCCTGGGTGTCTAATATTGACTCGATACCCCGCCTTTCCTTCGTAAACTCCTGTGCACCTTTAGACGTGCTAACAATCAAGTTTCTAATATCCATATAATCCCATGCACCCAGCCCATGCCACCCTCTAGTCCGTATCCCCTCCTCCAAAATAATCAACAAAACGATACAATTGAGCACTATCTCAGCATAAACATAAACCTTCTGACCAATTTGCATCGAGAGCACATTCACCGTAGCCTCAGCCACCAAACTCTGATTCCCAACCATCAACTGTGCGCTCGCGTATTGCCCTAAAATATCGTCCAACATTGCCGCCACCGAGTTCTTTAGTCCTGCCAGAGTGGCATTCTCTGATGAGACAGCATCTTGAGATACTATGTAATCTCCCACACTGGCCATAAAAGAATTCCCAAGCAAGGATTGGTACAAATTCGTCTGATCATTCGAGATCAGCTCCATCTGACGGATTGTCGTGTGTATAATGTTGCCGGTAGGATCAATATCCGGTGCAGCTGATATAGGAACAACAGTCAAATTGCCAGCAGATGTATGCACTGTAACATTGAATATGGTAGGGACGAAATTAACAGAGCACTGAGTTTGGTTCAAGGATCGGTAGTCCTGCCCAGCGGCGATACCTAGGTATTGCGTTCCATTCGTCTGGATGTAGGAAACTCCAATTGCGACAATGGCGGGACCATCTCCGCGTCCGAAATACGTCGAGACCTCTTTCTGACCGTTGCTGTTTGGTAGAGGTCCTATGGCTTCCCATACAATAAGATTGTTTTGAGGCTGTAGCACAAACAGACTGCTGGTGTTGTAGATACAACTGACATCAACATTATACCCCGCCTCTTGATAGGAATATCCAGTCGTGAATGCGTTGTCGGTGATCCCATCGTCTGTGAGCCCGGCTGAAGAGCCAACACCATACGAGCGTCCGCTGTAGATAAGGCCAGAGTTATCCAACTTGTTATGTCGACGCGGACTTCCATCAACCGTCGTTGCCGAAGCAGCAGTGGAGAGCAAAGCACCCTCAAATGTAATCCCAACACTGTATGAAAACACCCCTTTCGTATTTCTCACCTCCGATTTCTCTCCCGCATTCCCAAATTCAGAAGGATATTCCTTGATCATGGAGATATTGGAATACGAAGGAACTTTCACGAACCCGAGCTGCGAAGTCTCCACACTGATAGGCGTCAACGCTCCGGCCCAAATCGCCGCAGGATTGAGCCCGATAGAAAGGAATAACAGTAATAGTATTAGTTTCTTGGGGGGCAAGTCCCAGCCAAGTCCACGAGAACATAGAAGTGACCAGAAGCGGAGGTCATCTAGAGACGCGTTCCTACGGCTGAGATGCAACCTTGTCGCTCGATTGATCACCGCACAGATGGGCGCGAATTGGAGAAATCCGAGGATGCCGGCAAGTACTTGGACGAGAATTTGCGTCGTTGCTCGATTTTGGGTGACGAAATTTTGATACTTGGCGGGCAGGACCCAGCCGCTGATATGGCATGCGAGGAGGAGGGCACTTATGAGCAGTGTGATCATCAGACCGGCGAATACCCAGTGTTCTCGAAAGCGGTTCGTGAGAGGGTCGGATCTCTCGATCGGATATACTTCTTGTATTGATGGGGGATCATCTCGTTTAGTGGATGTTTTGGAATCGATTCGATATGTCGGAGGGTTTTGAGGTATTCGAGATTGCTTTTGATGTAGGAGCAGTGACTGTTGGGTATCGTCTGCCATGAATTCGATCGTTGACATGTGATAGAAATTGAAGTGGTAGAAATTGAAATGACAAAAATTGAAGCGATAGAAATTGCAGGGACACAGAATCAAACTTATCCTTAACTTCAAACACATGAAGGACAAGAATGAAGATAAATGTTGGACGATGTTGGAACTATTGGTCTAGCCAATCAGTGACAGCCATGCAATGCATCTGCCTATTTTGAGACTGGACAAAAAGCAGTGTGAAACGGGGAAGCGCCAGCCTTGTGGAACGTTGGATGCACTCACAGGTTACTGCCTTGATATGCAGCATATGTTGCGCCATGTCCGCCGTCTGCACCAGCCCTCAGCTTCGTTTTCCGCGAAAACGAAACGAAGGCCCAAGACTTCATTAAGCTGTCCAGGACAGCTTCACGCTCTCTTACTGAGCAGAAATCTAACACCATATCTCCCCTACCGATCACGCATCAGCCCTTACCAACTCGACCCCGGCCTCTTCCAGCAGCTTCCTTCCGCTCGAAGTGGAACGAGAATACGATGAGATGATATTTTGTAATCGAGATTTTTTACATCTTAACTTATTATCAGGCAAATGAAATCACCCTTTTAGGCTTTTGGTGAGGGCTAGATGCCAAGGGTGCTAACCACCCTTGAATCAAATTAGCGACTTTAATTCTATTGTAATTAAATTGCGATTCCAATTTTATTTATAATTATATGTATATTAATACAAAAAAAAACTTTTATAATTAAAGAATAAAATAAAAGCAATTAAATTGTATTTTTGTATATATTATTCAAGTAATTTGAATTAATAAAATTTATATAATTAATTATATTAATAATAAATATATATTTTTATATTTTTATAATTTATTATTAAATAGTTTCAAATCAAAACAAGAATTACTCAAGTTATATTATATATAATCTTTATTAATTTATTTTAAAAAGGATAAATGAAATAATATTAAATTCTTTAATATATTTCTAATTTAATTATATAATTGAATTAAATTTAATCGAGAATAAAAATATTAATTTAAATACTAATATATTAGAAAAATTATACCGTAGTTTATATTTGATCTTTAAAATTCTCTTTAAATATTCTCAAAAGTTTTCAAATATAAGCGTGAATATAAACTTTTATTAATAATAGCTAAGAAAGAATAATTCAAGCTATCCAGCTTAAAGCTTCATATTCTGCACAATCTTCCATATACGACGACGATTGATGAGACCAATGGAGCCGGGAACCCAGTCTCCCTTGCATTTCAGGTTCATGTTCTCCAAGCGGGCCTGCCACTCAGCCGTATAGCCCTTCGACAGCTCGAGATCTGGCTCATTAAAGTAGTCTCTCATCAACGATTTTGCGAGCCGATTCCAGTCCCAGGCTTTGTTCGCCATTCCTTCGTCTTCCTCTAGTGCTAACTGACGGCACTGATCGTAATCGAGATCCCAGAGATAACCCACCAGACGACCGGAAAGTATCTGCTCCCGCCAGAACTTTTGCCCGATAGGGAGGCGTGCGGCAAGAGTTTTGCTACAGCGACGGAGGTAGATAATCGAACTTGTTTGTAAGAAGGATGTGATGTGGTCTAAAACTTCAGTTGGGAGCTCCTCCAAAAAGGGAGTAGGTGAATGCTGGGACGTGATTCTAGTGTGGGAAAATAGAGCGGTTTCCTGCGTTGCGGAGTGTGACTCTCGGGGAAGGGGGTTGAGGCGGGACAGGATATCAGATGTGAGCGTAGGAATCTTGATTGGATCTGCACAGAGCCACTGAGACAGGTTATTTCAATCAATTTTGAGCTCCTCTACGGTAGGGTTTTGAATACTCACCTCCCATTGATCCTCGCTTTCCCACTCTTGACTCCAAAATTGGCGTGCACCGTAGTAGCCGTGCTCCCATTCAAGGCCTTGCAATCCGAATGCAGCAGCTGTTTCGGGGCTCATGGTTTCCGTTGCTACACTGTTGCGCTCATGCTGTTGACAGAGCACTTTGTAGAAGTCTTCCATTGTCATTACGGACGAAGCGGAAGGCGTCTGGTGCTTGCGCCAACTTAGGGCGTGTTGAATAATGCTCAAGCAGGCGGTATGGATAGGGAAAAGAACGGTTCCTATTTCATCGGCCTCGTAGACTTGCCATGGGCCATATCCAGAGCCTAACCGCCATGCATTGCTTACGCCATTGGTATCCTCGATATCAACATACGGTCCATTTCCCGCAGGGATCGATCCAAGTGCAGAGATATTGAAATTTAGCTCGGAGGTTCCATGGCTTATACGAACACTTAATTTTAGCCAGAAAGCTGAAATCTGGACTGGGAGAAGCGCATTACCTAAAATTTGTTTTGCCAATGACGCGGAACTCCTTGAGCCACTGAAAAATAGTGTTAATGGAAATGGATTCACATCGCAAGAGAGCGGGGTCGGAGGAGCAAGAGACCATGACTTACTTTAGTGCCCTCTTTGGGAAGGGCATCCGGATCATATTCAACGCCTTGCAACGGACAGCCACAGATGGCGCAGAAAATTTCAACTAAGCCCATACTGCGATGGATTGGCTGCGGGGTGATGTTCGACGAAGGAAAGGAAAGCTGTCACCTGTTACCAGGACTTTATTAAAAAGACCGGACCTCGTGGGTACCCTCCCAATATCCCACACGATGATTCTTGGTACTCGCAACTGGGATCCCTGGTTGTTTCGGTCGCACAGAACGGGTCTCCCTTCGCGAAGTCGCACTGTATCAATCCGAAGCCGAGAAAGTTTACCTCCCCCAACGCAGCACACATACATAGCCCTATATTCTGTATCGACTATGCGACACACGGGCACACAGCACTGCATTCGCGTCGAATGTTCAGGGGCGGCGGTTATGCACGAATAAAATGAATAGAAGGGCGCGATTGAAATGACATCACGTTAACGCACTAGTCTGCGCCACCTCTTGATGGAGAATAAGGTTACAGTAGTCTCGCCAAGGCCTGCACTGCAAGCGGCGTTTGATTGATCGCACCCGAATTAAGGTTAAGCTAGCGTGGAACGAGTACTTCTAACTTTCCCCCAAACTTTGTTCGGTCTGACACGCGCTTAGACAGCCTCAATAATTATCAGCATATGTTTTGTGCATGTTTGTCATTCCCGTTCATCTCGCTTGCGCCATCCTTCAGGTCCAAATCCACGGAGCGGGGATCCTCTGCCTCCTTCACCTATCTCTTCGTCCGTCAAATGAACTGTGGCAGTACAGATGGGACGTGCACAGTCAAGCGTGAGAGTGCTTCAGGCCTTGATCACTGGATTTCAGCGACCTCTACTCCAGTTTCAGGGCACTGATCACTAGACTTTAGGCTTCAATTCCCTGAAATACAGCGCCTCATGTACCACCTGGTTTCATAAGTGCTCGATCCCTGTAATAAAAGCCGTTCGACGCACGAAGAGATAAGCAGGGCAAGCGAGAACGAAGGCATGTTATGCGATCTAATCTATGGGCCGACGCTAACTTACCACGGATCTTGAACATGGCTGGCCGACACTCGTATACATCTGTCTCGGCGGAAAGCACCAAACCACGAAGGTGTTGTGGAAATGTGTTCCATATGAACTCTAATCTCTGAATTAGTTGAGCAGCTCGAGAATTATGGCAGGCAAAATATTGAAACACGTCCGGCATTGTCGGAAATCCAAACCCAGCATTGTAACGAACGTGGAGGTCTCACCGGTTTAAAGGTGCCGGTTCGATTATATAAATTGGTTTTCCTTGATCAGTCAAGATATTTCCTCGCAGCTTTTCACCAGACCCTAAGTTTTAGTGGTCTTTACTCCCTCTATTCTTGCTTATCCAGCTGGGTCACTCGCCTGCCGTACTCTCATTTCTTCTTCGCCATGCTTCTCCCGCCGGTTTCTGGCTTCACTCTCTTGGGCGCCTTTATCTCAATTACACTTGCAGCTACCACGAGTGGAGTTTCTAATAAACCATCTGGCACGAGTCTCGTTGATACAACTTCCTCAAAATCATCTTTGTCCAGGATACTATCTTCATCACCTTCCTCTTCTGTGGTCAAATCAACAGCAGCATCCCCAACGTCCTCTTCAGTCAAGCCCTCTTCTTCAAAAGGAATAGTCTCGAGCGTACCATCGTCATCATCATTTTCTACCGCAATAAGGGTAACACCATCGGCCCAACCGTCGTCTTCCGTTGAATCCTCTTTATCAAAGGCACCAGCTTCTAGCTCACAAATATCATCCTCATCTTCTGTACCAAAAACGACATCTTTAAGCAGCAAATCCTCTTTATCAACGGCTCCAGCTTCTAGCTCACAAATATCATCATCTTCTTCTGCACCAAGAACGACATCTTTAAGCAGCAAATCCTCAAGCGTACAGCCGTCATTATCTTCTATATCAAGTACAAAATCTTCGAGTATCACGCCCTCGAGTACCACGTCCTCGAGCATCACGTCCTCGGCCACCACAGCTCCCTTGACAAGCAGACCATCAGCCTCGTCGTCAGCGACTAAAACAACTTCCACAAGCAGCGGGTCTCTCACTACTACTGTAAGTGGAGGAGCTACTATCGTTGTCGCGGCTGGCGTTATTGTTGTCGGTGGGCCGGGTGGAGGTACAATCATTGTAAATGGAGTAGCTAGTACAGTTGCTGCTGGAGTTACTGAGATTGCGGGCCAGCCAAACTCAGAAAATGACCCTAAAACATCACAAGACCTAACTACCACCACCTCACCCACATCGAGTCAGTCCAAAAGCTCATCATCCTCCACGAAGTCATCCACCTCGTCTTCAGTTAGCCCTACCAGTTCTTGCCTTCTGTACCAGGACCCTGGTTATCCGGCTCCAGATGATGGAGATACCCAGGGCGGGCTAGGCGATTTTAACAAGCGAGATCCAAACCTTCTTGGACGATCTGTCGCCGGTCGCATTGCCCTTCCTGACTCGCATCCAAAGCTTGAAAAGAGAAGAGGGGAATTTATGGTATTTTCGAATCCAAGAGGACCCACCTGCACGATCTCGGCAACAATCTCCCAACCTCTCTACCCTGGCCCCGCAGCCATTACACGCATGGAGGCACTTCCCACAGGCGACTCAGGTCGGAATGAGGCACTCTTTCAGACGGCAAAATGGTGGTTTGTCGGACGACAGGACTGTGGTGCCTTACCTTCCTTTACAAGCGTTGGTACGAATGCCCTCCCGACGGCAGGTTCAAACAATGCTGCTGTTGCAGTTGGGGGAAACATTGCCCCTCTAGTGAACGTCGACCATGTTTGTAAGTGGCGCTATCTTTCTTCTCTCCAAACGCCTTGTTGTAACTGTGATGCTGAAATAACAATGTAGGGGAATTGAAATTCCTGAACGACTTTTTAGGAAGCCAGTTATCGAGCTCATCTTTTGATTGCGATGACCTGAATGCAGTGTTCATGGCAAATGATCAGGCAAGGCCAACAGGTGCTACTCCTCAATCACGTCTTCAAACTGTCTTCGATCAATTGCCAGGAAATGAATTTCCTGATTTTGCTGGGATGCTTGCAAGTACCAACAATATCAAAGGCACAGTATGTCTCATCCAGTCACCTATTTCATATAATGCTTTCGCTACTGCCGCCTCTGTTAGAAATATTGGTCCTAAAAAAGTTGAAACAGATATTCACGCCAGGTGGGCTTGGGCTTTTAAAGCCAAAGAACTCGCTTTTAAAGACCGCGGATGCAGCACTCTTCACACTCCAGGATATCTATATCGCTTTCAGCATGTGCAATGACCCTGCGGTTGCACAGCTATTTCGCAATACAAATACCCGAATATTTGAAGCCTTGTGAGTAATTATCGCTTCCTTTACGTATCAAATGCGGCCTCAAATTGACTCGCAAATATCGTGTAACAGCCAAGGCATCGACGACGTAATCACAAATGGAGTATGTCCCATCAAGTCCTCCTAGTCCCACCGCGAGTAACTAGCTAACCGATCTGGGAATGAAGTGCTTAACCCGCAAGGCTAATGGCGCTCCCATTTCTGCCACCTTCGCCTCTGCCTTCTCAACTTTCATGGATCAGCGCATCTCCACCGCCAATAGCGAAGCCTTTGCGTTCGCTACATCCCTCGTGAGTCGCAACCTTGCAACAGCTACCGGCACTGTCGCTACGGCTGTCGCCAGATTCACAAATAGCCCGCTCTTCACAGCAAGCAACTTCGCCTTCAACTTCGACTTAAAGTACACGGGCACTACGCCCCTAAAAATGCGATCGTTATTCGAGCGTGCAGAGGCCTGCGACGCAAGATCCTCATCCTCATCCTCATCAGCTGCCACAAAGACCACAGCCTCCGCCTCTGTTAGTACAACATCGATCCCCATAGCAACCGCTTCCAGTACGACCACGACTGCTCCTGCAGCTTCAGTTGCGCCGGGCCCCGGAGGTGGTAATAACTGCCAACAAGTCAGTGAAACATTCACCCCAGACCCAAGTCGCCAGCTGAGCATTCGTGCCAACCCGTCACAAGAAGGACTTGGCGTGGATTTGGAGGCACTGTATAACTCTTGTACCGACAGTACGGGGGATTACATACTCCAATTAACGAGCAGCGCAGACCAAAATATGTTAGTTCAGTGGCTTGGCCTGTCGTTCCAAGTAGCAGTAGGTCAGACCTGTATACTTCAGGGCACGTCTCCTGGAATATGCACGACCTCAACTACAGTCGGCTCGGTACTTCAATCGTAAAGAAGGGAATTTTCAATATAGGACTTTCGATTGAATATGTATATATATAAATAAATATAAATAAAAGTTTTATTATATGGCGAACAAGGATGATTTTACTGAGAGATTAGGTTCGTGGGTATTTGGACTGTGGGTTTTACATGCTTGGTACGGCCAAAAAGAGCCCATATCGTTCAATAACGGGTTGATCGTCCTTGAAGAATCCAATGCACTTCAGTAGGCCCAGTAACCCCAGTTAGGAAGGCTTTGACGTACTGAGAAGCACCGCCAGTGCCTTAATCCTGGATCGAATTACCTGCTTTTGCTCTTCGCTAGATCTCGATCAATATATCTCTACTCTAATATAACAAATCTCGTAATACCATCTGCACCTCTAACCAAAGAGATATGTCTGTGACTCGGCAATTTCGAGCTCCCGAGTTAAGGATTTTTGAAGCTTGCAGGCACATAGGCAGCCAGCGAAGCTCCTCAAGATTATTCAGTCTTGTGAAACATTACTAGTAATAATCGGCCCCGCATAATCGACCAATGTTCATCGCAAGGTCTTTAGCCGGCAGAAGCAAGTTTACAAGAAAATAATTTATATAAATAACAAACATATTTTAATTACTAATTATTTCTTAAAATTAATTAAAAAACGAAAAATAATATTATATAATATAATATTTAAATATAATAATTTAATAATAATTTTATATATAAATAATTTTTAATTTTTAAAAAAAATTATTTATTATTATTTTATTTTATATTTTATATTTTTATAATTATAAAATATAATTAAATATTAATCAAATAAAATATTTTTTTAAATAATTTTATTCGAATTTTTTTCTTCTTTACTTTTAATCAAAGAAATATTTGAAAAAGATAAGTCTGCCCCTTGCGCGGCTTGTTCCGGACCATCATCGAAAGCGGCCGTTCCCCTTCGAGTTAGCGTCGCGTCACGTGTTTTGCGGAAACTGCTCGTTCAGCCCTATCCTCCGCGATGATAAGAAACTTCTCCCCTAAATTCTCGGGCTTTTATTGTCTGTAGGGTCTGCAGGTTGGTGGCGCATCCTTGACATGCCTGTGCGGATATTTCCTCTTGGCCACCCCTGACCGGCCAGGAGACGTTGAGTGCAATGGGCTAGGGTGTCACGCAGTCTCCTTTCAAACTTTATTTCTCAGCCGCGCAACGAGCGGGTCCCATTATTGCATGGCGTCTAGGGCTCGGTCAATTCACCTCGAGCAATTAGGGAGTTATTTTATATTCAATCTGCGAATCCATACGACCGAATCGAGACGACAATCTCGGCGGGCTCTAGGCCACCTTCATCCCGTTTTGGGGGAACCACGAGCCTTATAGTCCATTGCGAGGCTTCAGATGATCCAACTACGGAGCAATCGAGAAGAAGACCCTACGAACACATTCTCCTCTACCAATGGAAACCTATCGCAGAATACATGGGCCTTTGGAGGGTTGCAGATGCTACGAGTTTCTCCAGAACCTTTACGCAAAGGCGTATCCAAGGATCCGTTCAGGTTGCAAAGAAGAAGATTGCTCGATCGAAGAACTTACAATACGGGAAAAGAGAATGTTTTTTTCACCCGTCGATGTGAAAAAGTTGTTGGAACCTGAGGTCAATGGGGAACGTGCTGCAGAGCGTATGCTCAACTGCACTTGCGACCGATGCGACACGCTGCGCCAAGGAAAGAAACGTGGAACAAATGATCGAGCGGACATGGTCCTCAAAGTCTACTCGAGGAAAGGAGGACCACCAGGACGACAAATTGTGTTGGCGACGCTGGTGTACCTCGGCTACGCTCAACTCATCTATGACCTGGTTTTAAGAGAGCCCACGGTTGACGACAACCACTCTGGGATAGCAGACTGGCTTAACTCTAACCCTGAGTATAAGTCAAAACTACCAAGCGGGTTTGAAAGATCGTACGCTGCAGCTCTTTACTTGTTCAAAGCACCAATGTTGATGCTCCAATCTGCGGTTCACTTTCCTGACGGCTACCGATTCCCATATCTCGACGACACTGCGCACGCCAGAGGCTCGTTTGGAGAAGTCCGAAAGTTCAATATTCCGCTCGACTTCATTGACCAGAAAGTCAAGGACCTAGAGTCTCTCAAGCCTGCTATATCCCGGTATAAAAAGGCTTTAGACGACGGCTTACAAGTCCCGGTGCGTGCCATGTTTCTTTCCATTTCATTCGTCCACCCAGTCTAATGTTTACAGTTTGTGTTCGCTCGCAAGATTATCAAAATCACCAAAGAATGGCGAGTCGAAGAGGAAGGGAAAGCGAAAATGGAATACGAGACGCTTCGGGTTATATCCGCCATGCGCCACCGAAACATCGTACAGCTCATCTCGTTCTACTCTTGGCTCGACGAGGTCAATTTTGTGTTTCCCTTCATTGAGAGTGATCTAGAGAAGTTGCTCCGGGGTCAATGGAGCCCCAGTATGCCTGCGAAAAATTCTTCGCAAATGCCTGATCACTGGCTGTGGAGGCAGATGATTGGAGTGGCCGAAGCGTTGAAGCGCATTCACGAACCTGATCCGCTTCCGCATTTACGAAATAGAATGGGCGAGGCAAAGATTGTTGGATTCCATTTCGATCTGAAGCCCGCAAACATCCTCATTTCTAGTGACTTGGTGTTGAAAATCACCGACTTTGGTCAATCAATGATCCGCATGGTACCCAAAGGAACGTCTGAGTTGGGAATCTACATTGGCGGTGATGCGTCGTATCAGCCTCCTGAAAGTAGTACCCGTGTTTCCATCGATGGTGTTGATGGTTCAAAAACCGTTTTAAGCGGCACTTCTTTATATACTGGTCGATCTGTTCCTATCAGAGCTGTGCAAGCTGGGCAGCCCCCGGAAGGGTTGAAACATGGCAGAAACTTCGACGTTTGGTCGCTGGCATGCATAATGCTAGAAGTTCTTGTCTATATCTGCGATGGCGGAAGCGAAGGCTTCATAGAGTTTGAAAAGGCTCGCCGATCAGGAACATCCGGCTTCTACGAGATCCGACAAGTTGGGAAAAGCCAACACGAATGTTTGAAGCCATGCGTCCAAGACAGATTAGATCTTTTCGCTACAACTGACGTTGCTTGGACGATGGAGCACTCGCTCAAAGTGCCACAGCCAGAATACATGGAGGCGCTTACCAAACTTATCAAAGATATGTTTGCAATCGATCCAAAGGTCCGCCCGGAGTCGACAGATGTTGACAAACGACTCCAAGACCTTGATGCCCAATTCAACGACGACACCAAACTTCGCCCACAGAGACTGGCTGATTTGCTAGAGAGGGAGCCGACACCGCCATGTTTTCAGGAATTGGGCTGGTATGAACTCGTAGATCGTACCCATCACATCAGATCTTTCAAAGCAATGTACGTACTCTGGCCTGCCTCTTTTGCGCCAATACTAATGCTAATTCAGACGGGGAATCTCAATTACGGATCTGGGAGGCATTCATTCCACTAGCTTAGCCCTCATTAGAATCTTCGAGAGCCGCGAAGCTGTCCATATCATGGCAGCGCACATGGAGGGAGGCAAATCTCAGATTCTAAATCTTCTTTGTGAGTCATCCATTAAGCCAACTTTGTCCGAGCTGACGATGAGAACAGGTACAAGAGGCCAATCTTACTTCGTACCGTCATATTTATACCATCCGTCTGGACAAAACTTCTGTGTCGTGGTAGGAAGGGATCTACAAGGAAGAGAAAGCCTGGTTGAATTTAAATTTAGCTCATCGAAAGGTGGGTTTGGTGTTGCAGGCGAAAAACATCACCGTTTTGCTGATTCCAATTTAGATGTACTTTGGTTCCAGTCCACGATTCTACGCCAACTCACATTCGAGCTTCCCCTAAGGTTAGTAGACATACGAGTTTGTTGAAAACTTTATTTACTTACCGTCTTTGCACGAATAGAGTAGGAGAGATCACCATTAAGCCGGCAAACAGTAGCGTGGAGACACCCCTGCCATTGAATTATGAAGGGGCCCCGAATCGGGAACCCCTTTGTCAGATATGGGAGAGTTATGATCCCCCTCGAGTACAACCACCCTTGCTGTTTGTTGCCCAAACAATCTAACTATTGCCAGGTTGTTGAAGGGCTGAAGCCGAATTATGTCACAGATGCGTCGACTTCGCTAGTCATATTTCTAGGCCAGGGAAAGGGCTTTGTCCACATGCCTCGTACGGTTGAGTCCTCCCTTGCTGCAATTTCACTTCTGACGTATACAGTGGACGAGGACAGCAGGTGCATAAAACACGGGACGCGTCTGCAAACCAGAACGACTCCAAAAACGCTTGTCATGACTATTGAGCCGAACTCGGGTGCCAACTTTACCTGCTTCTCTTTAATGCGCCACGCCGACGCCGACGCCGACGCCGGCATCATCTTCTCTTTCGATGCTCCCAAGATTGATACGTCGTTCACATCTTTGCAGAAAACGCCCAAGATTGATACGTCGTTTACTTCTTCGCAGAAAAAGGCTATCAAGGCCGAAATGAAGAAAAGAGAAACATCTTACGTTGAACTTACGTTTACCTCCCCCAAAGGTGAGTCGTAAAGCTAGTGTTAAACGTGATCCGACAGTGTCTTATGACTTGTTCGGCTAATGTGAGGTATAAAGATTTAGATATGTTCGTCTATACTCTCAAGAAGCTCAAAACAAAATACAACTTGTCTCTTGGTATAACTTTCGCTAGCAGCCAAGTTGGGGGATCAAGGTCACAGGGATGAAGTTGCTCGATGGGTATCAACATGGTCATTTTGTTGACGCTTAGATAAACACTTTTGTGGGTTGACCTTGGAAACGGTCAAATACGTGTTCTGGAGCCTCGAACCGGGTTATTTAATTCAACTAAGGTCTGCTCAAAGAATTCCGTTGTCTTCGGCGATTGGAAAGCTCGAAGATAGCGTAGATCGCCACTGTGATAATGACTAGTGGCATTGTTAGGATAGCATAGAACCACAATCCCTTTTCAACTGCGACTTTCAATCCGTCTCCTTGCGCAATCGTGATGAAGCCCATTTGCATGAAGTCCTGCGTGGTGATGTGTCAGTCTTCTCCAATGGAAATTCAGTGGGGGTACAGGACTGACTGCAACGAAAGATGCAGGCACAAAGATGACGGCGAGGACTGTGAGCACTTTGACGACTCGTGCTTCCTGGCTTGCATTTTCGGACAAAGTGACAATGGCTTCGGTACCCTGGTTGGCAGAACTCGCCATTTGCTTGTTTACTTCTGTGTTTCGGAGCGCTATGAGGTCCCGTAGCTAGTTTGATGCTCAGAATATAGCTCGGTTTTGGATTCGAAGGAACTGACCTCTTGCGAGTGCACCTTCTGCCGTTCAATCAATATTGAAACGGTCATTTTCGAGAATTTGTGGGCCGAAAGCTCTGAGGCCAGGCAATGGTCAAAGCCATCGTAGTAAGACGTCATGTCCGGAGGTTGAAGTGATCGAGCCTTTGCGGAAGCGTCGAGAAATAGCCTGATTAATTCCATGTTAAGTTCAAGATTTAGTAAAGTCCTCAATGCTTGGTCTGTGACGTAGTTGAGTCGCTTCATATCTTGGACGGAGTCGGATATGAAAGTAATGTCTGGGGCTTGGCGTGGCTCTACTTCCACGAAATTCATTTTATCAAACTATTTCCGTGTCTGTCAGTGCACATCCATTTCATTGTTGGAGGTATCTTACTAGTACTTCGGTCTCTTGATCTAAGTAATTGATGTACAACCGCCAATGCTCCGCCAGCTGGTCGAAAAACAGCAAGTGGATCTGGGTCCAGTGCTGTGTCAAAGTCTGCTGTTCTGCCACGTTCAGTTTTGAAAGAGTCTTGAGCCCCTTACATGCGTGAAGCGATGGCCGTACAAGGATGGCATCACTGTGGGAGTCCAAGGTGAGTGTACTCTGATAATTGAGTGAATGCCGAATTGACCAGGGATTGTTCGTGTTTTCAAAGCCATTGTCCTTGAGCTCTACGTATTTCAGTAAATAGCACAGCTCTAAACTTGTCAGTATAAGCCGCTTCAAATAGAAAAAGATCTCGGAGGGAACACTAACCTATTCGAGAAAGGGTGCCAGCAGCATCCTTTTCAAACCGTACATCAAATCCACTGAACCCTTCATCTTGTGGGAATCCCTTTACACCGAAACAACTCAGATATTTGTAGAGAAAGAGAGAGCAGCAGAAGTGTTCCTCTAGTCTTCGCATGTTTTGTTCAGTGATCGGAATTCGTCCCCATCCATGAGTTGGAGCCAGGATGCTACGTCGTTCAAAATCAGCAAATACGACAAGAATGAGTCCAAAGGCTTACCAGAAACATGATCTTGATCTGCGAATATCTTGCGATATCCCAGAATCTTTGTCATCGATCTTCTTAACTTGGCTCTATTCATGTTACTTATGTCAAACTAACCTTGCTGACGTGGGTCTTACAGCAAGATACGAGTCGAGGTCGGCATCGTTTTTCAATATTTCAATTGCGGCACCTGGTAAGCTATGAAAGGTTGTTCCCGGGCATTGCATCTTGAACGTACCATGACCATCGAATAAGGCTGTCTGAATGAACTGCTCTCCACCTTCATTGACAAACATTCTACTAGCATATTGCTGAATGCTATGAGGCACTTTTGGATCTTGCGCAAATAAAGGCTCTATCGGTTTTTCCATTGCTTTTCAGAACTTGAACGGGCAGTAAATAAAGTAGGAGGCATTAAAGCAAGCTATATATGCAGCACCAAATCAGCCTATACATGGTGACCTGGACGTTGGAAACCGCTTGCCGCAGTCTGCATTGTCTGCGCCACCACCGCTATCACTCACAGCCCCACAAAAATCTTCAAGTATCTTTCACTTCTCTCCGCAAAAAGTAAAAAGGTTAATGCCTTTCCTCTATTTCATCCCAGAGGTTTGCCATTGTTTCTCAAAACACCTCGCGGTAAGTGCTCGCCTTTGTCTTCAGGTACGACTGATCCTCCTGTTGCGCAGTCAACAAAGCGAGCTCGGATTAGGGCCAAAGGACCAACCGCAGAAATGTAGTCAGGAGCAAGCACTTTCCATCGATCTTGTCCCGTTCCAACGATTTGCTTTGCGTGTTAGTTCATGAAACATAGAATGGAACCCAACGAATCGCAATTCATACCACAATATGAAACCGCCGATTCCCATATACATCGTACTGAGTTCCGAATCTGCCCACCAGATACTCCAGGAGAATGTGTTCTGGAATGGCGTACTTGACGCAACTGGTGGTCACACAACTCATAGCTCAACAGAAAACTCTCCGAGCTGCTTCTCTAATTTGTTGATCTATCACAAGACTTGGGAAGATTTAAGTCGGCACGAGTCTCAACAGAAGTTGCAGACATTCTGAGGATGCTTCCTCAATCCAAATCTCACTTCAGCACTCCGAGTGACCCTCAAGAAACATTCACATGAAGCCACATCGCTTTCAGTTGTTAGGCAGCAATACATTGTGTATGCCAGCTGGGTAACCACACACAGTGTGAGGCCAGATTTTCGAAGCGTGATACCCAACCAGTTCTTATCTTCAGGAGGGTGCGCAAACATCGACAGGTTCACGAATGAGGCGCGCCTGACCCCTGTACCGTGGAGTCTTTCAAGTGGCTAACCACTGCGGCGAGGCAACCACTACGAAATGAGAAAAAGCAAGCTGCCTAGATAATGAGGCTTAGTTTATTCGGTGAACGAGTGCCTGCCAAGCCCACCAAGAGCGCTTCGAAAAAGGACTCCATCCACTGCAGCCACTTTGGAGAATCCCTTCTTCTGTTCAAACGTACTTTGGCGAATGAAGTAGGCAAATATCGGATGAAGCTCATAAGAAACTCTGAAAACTTTGTATTATATTTACCAGCGTGACTTAGCGCCGACTCGAGACGGGGAAGTGAAACAATTTAAGACTCGTGGCGCAAATCCTAGGCTTTTGCAAGCCCAGAAAAAGGGCGAGTGGTACAGGGGCGCACTACGCTCAGCGCAATGCGCCCCTTTAATATTTTTACCGCTTGGAGGCATTTGATTGGCGGAGGAAGTAAAAGCTTAAAGCGTTATTATCTCTAAGACTTATCCTCTTCTTTGAGGCACAAATCGTTAGTCGTAAACTCGTTTTAATTAAATAATTATAAGTTTATCTCGATTTTAATTAAGTTTATTTAAAAATATATCTTTAATATTTTAATTCGAGCGATTAAAAAGTCTTTTATTTACTCGAGAATCGAAGCTCCAAATAAAAGATACGTATACTCCGAGTTTAAAAGCAATTTTAAAAGTAAAAATCTAATAGCTTTTAGAGTCGAGTATAATTTATAGGGTATAAATGTAAATAACTTTAATTTTCTCTTTTAGAACTTGACTTCTAAGACCGACTCGAGTTAAAATTAGGATATATATGCCCAATCAGAAGGCTAAGCTTTTCAAACTCTTAAGGGGGCACACTGCGCTAGGCGCAGTGCGCCCCTGTACCACTCGCCCAGAAAAAGGGGCTTTGGCTGATGCCAATATTTAAAAGCCCAATGATTCCAGCAACAAAAAAAAACGTTAGCAGATTCTCAAGTAACGCGATGGCTGATGAGGATCGGATTTATGAGTCTTCACTTCCACGTCACACACACACGAGCCGCCAACCACAAGATTTAGCCCAAGGCGGTACCCAAGATGAGACCAATAATATTCCTCTGCACCTTCTGCACACCAATCTCACCTGCCAACCACCGAATCCATCAAACGGCCATGATGAACACGCGGAGGCTCCGGCCGCTGCTATAGCCACTCGTCGTATACGAAAACTTGCACCTTTGAAAACTTTCGACGTATTCTCGTTGATTGTGAACAAGATGATTGGGACTGGAATTTTCACAGCCCCAGTCCAAGTTCTCCTAGCCACCCAGAGCAAACAACTTGCGTTGGGACTCTGGGCATTAGGCTTCATATATACGATTATGAGGTTTGTCAAATCCACGAAGGTTGCAGAGTTGTATCCCTAATTCACGTTTTCATAGCATGTTTCTCTACCTTGACTATGCTGTATTTCTTCCCTATACAGGAGGGGAGCTAGTTTATGTAGGTTACGGACCGAACCTGTTCCCTTGGTCCAATGCTGATTTGAAACAGTTAGATGAAATATCCTCAGCAGATACTCCACCTAAACTTCCTGAACATCATGGCTCTTCTCCGGGTTCTCCAAGTCATCAAATGAATGATGTTGTTGATAATGGACCAAGTGAAGCCGGAAGGAGACCGTCTCGCGCTTCCGCTTTTAAATCACGGAGACGCTGTTCCGGTGGCTTCATATCTCGGATCTTTGGTGATGGCCTCTTAGCATATATTGTTTATGCTTTTCTTTTTATAGCAGTTTTCAACTCTGCTACAAATTGCATGCTGACAGCAAGGGAGATACTCGTTGCCCGGGATCCCAGTACTGATCAAGACCGTGATCTCATCCGTTTTATTGGCGTGACAGTTCTTTCGGTCATTTGCTTGCTGCAAGTTATTTCAGCACGAGCCGGAAGAACCACAAACAGGATATTTGCAATTGCGAAGCTTCTCATGCTCTTTGTGCTTTTCTGTGCTGGCTGCAAGCTTGCTGTGAAAAACATGGGTAACACTAACTTCACACAAAAAGGGACAATTTCAAAGCTTGAGGGCTGTCAGGCGGTTCTGATTATATTGTACAGCTTTGAAGGATGGGAAAATGCAAATTTTGTATGTCTTCTGGATTTTCCGTGAAAATCATTATTTTCAAGGCTAACACTCTGGTTGCGGCTAGGTAGCAGGCGAAATCGACTTCGAACACAATCAGAACACCCTCCGTGATGGATTTGGCTGGGCAGTGGGGCTTATTGGGGGCTTGTACTTCCTACTAAACGTAGTCTTTGTAAGTTCGTTTGTCCTTTTCATTTGCTAAAGCATGCTTGCCCAGAGCTGAAGTTGCTCTAGCTATGCACAGTTTCATACGATGATGTTCATACAGCTCAAATGAACGAGAAGCACCCCCACCAATACAGTTATCCTGCTGCGGTAAGTATGGCCGCTTCTCTTTTACCCTGGAATAGAATATACTTTTGCTGAAGACTCGCAGTTTTTTGGCGATGCAGAAAGTGTACCTGCCCAACGAGCTTGGGCTATTCTCATCGCAATATCATCCGCCGGCAACGTCAATAGCGTTATATATACTTTCTCGCGAGGTAAACTAAGAACGGAACTCTATTACATGTTGTCAGATTCTAATCCGGCCTGCAGTGAAGCAAGCTATTTCACAAGCCAATGTGTTCCCCTGGTCCTCGTGGTTCAAAAGAGACTTCCTTTTTAAGACCATAGAAGGTGGAGGGGAAATCAATGAAATCGCAATGAGAACTCCGAGTCCAGTTGCCGACACAAATCACCTTAACAGCGGAACGCAAAATGGAGGTGTGGTTGAGCGACATGCGCAGGTGACTTCGCGACTTAGCTCCGGCAGCAATCCTTTCACAGAGGACACGACTGAGAACACTAATTCCCGCACTACTACTTCCCCAACTCATACCCACCCGTCTGTTAATACCGAATCTGACCGGATGAATGGACCTCGGACAGAGAGCGCGTCTCAGAGTGAACGGTCTCCCGGACTTGTACGAAACAATGCTCCAGTCGAGCAACCCTTACCTAGGGCCAAATCAACGGCTAACGAACAGCCAGAGACCTATCGGTTTACACCAATAGGTGGACTGGCCCTGGAGTGGGTCTCAACTGTTTTTGGAATTGCTTTTTCTGCCGTGATTCCTGCTACACTCGAGTCCGTCTCTCTTCCGGGCAATATCCAAACTTATTCCCACTGCTTCTTTCTCAGTAAGTTGTTTTAGTGTATCTCTGTTACAAATTCCGCTAATGTCGAGGCAGTTCTCCTTGGCTTTGGGGTCCTCCGGTTGAGTCGGCGAGAAGATGAACTTGGTCGACCTATGGATACTTCTGAAGTATGGCGAATCTCGAAGTGGAATGCCGAGTCAAGAAACATAGCACTCAAGATCTTAACTTGGATTATAGTTTTGATATATTGTGGGTTCAATGGCTTTATTCTTTATGTCAGTGGGCATTACGCAAGCACTGGAGCAGACAACCCGAACGTCTCAGTGACTGGATACGTCTATCCCTCAGCTACTTTCGGACTCTGCGCTTTGGCATTTTTGTACTACTCAGCAATTTTCTTGGGGTTGGGAGATCGGCCTCGAATCGGTTGGTATAGAAGCTTGGTTCGATGGGTCAAGGTCACAGGCACCATCAACAAGGCTTCCAAATATGACTTTGAGGTGGCGAAAGTTTATCGTTTCGGCAGTAGACGAACGATTACATTCACAGTACGTAGATCCGATCGATTATCTTCTCAGAATATTCAATGCTGATGTACTAATAGCTTGGAGAATGCGGAAGTTTTCGAGAACTTATCTATTGGGCGCTTGGAGGAAAACTGGAGCGCAATCCTCTTGGTGCAATGTACCAGAGGCTGAAGAAGAAGACAGATTTCTTGTGGCGCCCCGTTTGGAACTTCATGAACGCCTGCTGGTCCTTTGTCAAGGCTGTTGTACTTTGTAGGTTATGCAGGAGAAGGAAGTCTGACTAAGGCCAGCCAACAGTAATTCATGCATCAACTTATATTGCAAAGCCTCGTCTTCAACGAATTTAGGGACAGGAGTGATCCCCATTATCAGACATTGCGTAAATTTATACAGGACAGGTCACTTAGAATAAATAGCCACTAAGTAAATGATCACTGCCCATCTCTTACAATAGATTATCACTTAAGAAAATAAAAATCTATTTTGTTGCACATCGCAAAGACGTCGCGGCCGGGTTCCCAAGACATTCACGGCAATTATGATCAAGGGATTTGGGGGCAAGGAATTTGTGGTCAAGAAGGTTTCTAACAAATTATCATCAAGCCCGAAAGTCGAACCCAGATATACACGTAACTCCGGAAATTTATGATGTTAACAAGCACCTTTTTAAATTCATGCACAAGCTGGCGAGGAATTACCCTTCCAGTCTTCTAGTTCCTCGATTGTGGCTTCCAACAGCATTCTTAAAATGACCGCCAACCTGGGTGTCTTTAGCGACTTTGCAGTATGGCATCACGGCATCGCAAGAATAAGAAGTATTACGCTATCGTCAGTGGGCATGTCGACAAGCCTACGATCTTTCTGTCCTGGCGCTTCCCTTCAGAGATAGTGGTGAGAAACAGACTAATTGCCTTCCGATATGGGGGATCTGTCGAAGTTGCAATTTCAATAGAGGCGGAGAACAGACTAAAGATTTAAAATATTATGATTGTTAATAAAGGAACGGAAAAGTTTGTGAATATTGGTTGTCACTTTCGTATGTACGCTGTAATTGCGCTTTTATGAACATTCAAATTTCCAGTCCATGGTTCGGAGGGGTTGCGATGGCACCCTGACATGTTATTGAATTCAATATCGCCTTATTCCATCTCATTCAAATCCACACTCCCTTCTCTGCACCAAGATGTTCTTCGAGGGACGGAGCGACCCACGATACCTTCTTCTAAAGGTCGATCGAGAGGATAAGCTGCATTTCCTGATCTGGGCGCTTTGTTAGAGAAGCGGGGGAAATCTCGTTCTGTGTATTAAACTAAACAAAATTTGATGACTTTATTTCGATGGGGTTGATAATACAGATAAAGCGATAATTGATATTATTTCAAAATTGCATTCTAGTCTATAAACTGACTCCTCAAAACACATCTGCGCCAAAGTAGTACTGTAACAAAATGTACAAGTTCAATGCTATAGCTCCCCCCGCGTCCTAAGCAGGCGCTTGAATAGACCCAGCTCTAATATTAACGGCCGGTTACAAATAGCTTTTAATGAAGTCAGAATTAGGCCGGACAAGTTCTTCAAAGGGCCAGATCTCTTTAACAGCCACGATTTCAACTCGCTAATTTATACTATGCTAATCTTTATACTTTTTCCAAGTTAAAATAATGTTGGCCTTAGTACCTAAGTTTACCGATTTTATATAGTTGAATTTGTGGGTATAAAAGTAAGCACGTGATCACGTGCGACGCTAGGCTGCACTAGGACTAGCGTGGGAACGCGCAAAGTTGGAGGATATAACTCTCCAACTTTGCGCTCTTACTTCTGATCATCTACAACTCAACGGAATACAATAGCATAGTCTTATTGTATTACGTTTCTGACTTACTCACATATGACTAAGTATCCTTAGTAATACCAATACTAATCAGTGGTTATTCAATTAACCACGGAGCAACTAAGTTTATATTAAAAGAGGCTAATTACGACGCAAAAAAAGCAATTACGCGCTCAAAATAATTAATACGATTCTAAAGGCTTCTTAAAAGAACGCGCTAAAGACGTTGCGGTTATCAAAGGACTTGAAAAGGAAGCGCGAGAAGAGTTCTAACCTTGTACTACTTAATTAAGTCTGCGTTTATCACGCAAAACAACGAACGTTTACGAAGACTTGGGATAAGCAGCCTAAAGCGCTATTTAAGATCAATATCAAGAACGACACTATTCTATAGCCCCGAAACGGCGACCTCTTAATTGAGTTCTCGTCTCTATCAACTAAAAAAGCGCAAATTTCCATTCGAATAACGACAACTTATACTTACGATTATATCTCCGATAAGATTTCGAGTACGATTTTCGATAGTCTACCCTCGATAAACGACCTTCGATAGTTCTTTCGACAAAGTGTTTACGATTAAACACTTTGCGCTTACAATAAGACACTTTGCGCAATTCTCGTTATTTAACATTAAATACAATAACACTTAATCGAATCACAATTAAACCTCTTTTTAATTAACACTAAATTATACTTCAAAATAGCGGACGTATCGAAGAAAAATTTCCCTTACGATGAGAACAAATAAAGAAAGCGATTTAATTCTACGAACGAAGACGATTAAAACGAGGAGATTGTCAACGGATTTATTATACGCCGTCTTAATATCTATAAAAGAAAAGGATACACAAACTACAACCTATAAGAAGCTTTTAAAGAAGATTTCATAGGATAAACAATAGAGATCTTTCGTTTGGCCGATTTTGATCTCATTCGTCGTTTGCGCAACTTCCTGCGCACATATAAATACTAAGTGCTAAGAGATAAAGCGTTGATTACTAAGAACTTTATTCGAGTTATTAACTCAAAGGAATTCCATAAGTAAACTACGCAAAAGATCAACGACTAATTGAGAAATCGCGGTAGCTTTTACTTACGATAGAATTAATCGTTGCCTCTAATTGCTTTAAGTCAACCACTTATATTACAGTAAGCATCTCAATAATAATTAGAACAATAAGCAACCACCAAATAAGACGCAACGAACTCAATTATCAAAGACTTAACTACACTTATTACTATCGAAATATCAACGAGTACGAATATTCAATTTCAAGAGAAATAGTAATAAAATTAAGTACAACTTTAGCAAAGTAGAACAAACAATGTCCTACTAATCGGCAACCCTTTACACGAAGACTCTTACTCGGATTAATAATCGGGCCGATCGAGCTCGACGATTAAATTGATCACAAATTTGATGAAAGTTTACCCCGAGGACAAAAGATACAGTAGAGAGTTATACGACTTCCTCGATAGTAAGTTATAAGTCTTTTATGATTGCTATAATAAAGTCGGACTACTAGAGAACTAATTCAACAAAGCGTTTTCTATTATATTAAAGAGCCGCGCGAGTATTTACTATTATAACTATATTGTAAAAAGAAATCTCGACTTCGAATTAATAATAAATATAATTCGAAAACACTTCGAGACTAAAAAGAATCGACAATTGTATATATCGATATAAAGAGAGACTACGTTACTACGAATCGTTGAGAGTAACCCGTTAAAGACTAAGTTGGAGTGTCTCTAAATACTCTTTAATAAACTCTAAAAGATTCAAATAAACTTATCCGGCGAGTATTAAAAGGAGTATAACTTCCGAGACCAAGTTATTAGCGTTTACCGCGGAGTTAAAGAGTGCAATTTAGCACTTTATAAGCCTATTACTACGTTCGAGGGTATTTGCGTCGAACTACGATCGGCAGTCGGCACTGCGATATACTTACGAGAGATACAATAATATAACTTGGATAATATTAGTAAACACTAAGAGAGCGGTAACGACGACGACTCGGAGCAACTATAGACTGACCGAACATATGGACGAAGTGGCAAAGACAAAGGAGGACAAGGCAAAGGAGGATAACGAGGTAAAGGAGGCTCTCGCGGTAAATATCGAAAAAAACGTAAATATTAAAGAAGTTCGGCTTTATATCAAAAGAAGTACTACATTTGTAATAAGCCGGGGTACTTATCAATAAAACACTCGATAGAAAAGCGACGTTAAGTTTACGATTGATTTCGATAACGATTTCAATACAAAGTGGACCACGATATTACACTTGCGTATTATTAGAGCTTTTTTGCTTAATGTGAAAGTGTAAAGAGTTTGGAAAATGAGAGATAAATAGAGTTAAACTAACTACTTATAAATATGGAAATGGAGGACGAATATAATAATTACGTCACGGAACTTAAAGAAATTAATAGTACGCAAACTATTACTATCTTCAATGATCAATTTGTCCGCTATGTAATCACGAGAGAAGATATCTTCTATATTCCAACGCTATCCCAATAATTAGTACTTAGGCCGAATCAATATTTAGCTTTTACGTTCGAGGACCGATACTTATTAAAAGTTTTCCAAGGAATTATACTCGATAACGGAGCCGCTAGAGTATCAATTGCTAACTAATCACAATTCATAGCTCTACGAAAGATCGACGTTAGCGTACAATTAAATACTATTATAATTAGCGCTCATAAAATCAGATTTAGTAAAGGTACTACTATATTTCAAAGAATAATTCGAGTCGATACTCCATTAAAAGTTATCATTTTTCATATTGTCTTTATAAATACGCTTTTCTTATTCTATATTTAAAACATAAATAAAATAAGTATAAAGCTCGATAATTTAGAGAATGTTTTGATTCAAGGAAATAAAGTCGTTCCGATCGTGCGTAAATAGGGCTACTTGTGGATATTACTATATTAATACGAATAAAGTATAGCTTGAAGTCATCTCATTAAAGCTGAATTACGCTAATTATATCGACGTTTTAATTATCTATTAATTCGACGACTATTGAGAGTCCTTTAGCGCGCTAATTATAAAGTAAACGCTAAGCATATTGAGTACTTCACTAAGTACTGCTACTATTGCCAAATGCATAGTAAATCTCCGAGAAAATTTAAGTTTACTCTATAAGATGACTACGAATTTAATTACTTAGTTATTATCGACGTTTTATATTTGGACGGTAAATTAGTTTTACAAGTAGTAAACTCGTCTACGGTATTTTAAGTAGCCCGATTTCTTAAGGATATGTCTACGAGAGAAGCATAGAATACTCTGCGTATATACTGGATTAATATATATTAAGGACTACTTGATTATATTGTACACGACGTTAAGAAGAACTTTTCATTAACAAAGTTCCGATAACACGCTAAATTTATAGTAATCGAGATTAAGGAAGTCTCTATTGAAGCCTATAATAGCGTAGGAAAAGTGGAGAGATATTATACTCCGTTACGACGAGCCTACGAGATTATTCGCGACGAGTTAATTCGTAAATAAATTGAAAAGGATATAATTTTGCAAATGGCAATTAAAGCCGTTAACGATTTAATCGGACCTAATGGACTTGTACTAACTTTATTAGTCTTTAGGGCCTACTTTAGAATGATTAGTAAAAATGCATTATCACTATCAGTTATTAAGAGAGTTGAGGCAATCCGCGCAACTACTAAGGAAATCCGACGCCTCTACGCTAAACGATAAATTGCGGACGCGCTAATTATGAGAAATGGGCCGAATACTACGATTACTCTAGGACTACTAATTATGTCTAACGTACGCGTCTAGCGCGAGAAGGGAGGATAGAGTAGTCTATACAAACTATTGGATACGAACGATAAGACTTGTACTATCGATATACTCTACGGACCGACAAACTTCCGATTAACAATAGTTAAGCCATATTATAAGGACGATAATGAGCAATTAACTTTCGATGATTCGACCCCTCGAGTTTCCCCGTCGAACGGTTTAAATAGGGAAAGTCTAAACTATGAAGAGTCGATCGAGCAAAATAAGACAATCTAGCGCCATAATCGCGGTAGACTTAAGGGATCACGAAATAAAGTCCAATAGTACTACGCTGAAAATAAGGACAGCGAGGACTTTAATGACGTATTTACGGTTACTATTAAGGAAAGAGGTATATTATTTATAGTTTTTATAATAAGTAAAGAGAAGTTTAATATGGAGTTAACTTTGAAGCTACGTCGGGAGAATATAATCACTACTTTCGGACATTTATTTAAAGCTTCTCAAAAGAAGGAGATAAACGGTCTTATTATTAGAGGGGTATTTAATTTCACGAAGCTCGATTATATTAAGTATATTAGAGTTCGTATTTTCAATTCGAGACTAGTTAACGAAGTTAAAAGTAAAGCTACGAATAATTTATACGAGAAATTAAGACTCGTAATTCAAGGCTATAACGATAAGAGAAAGCAAATGATTTTTATATAATCTCCGATAATCTAACGAGCTAATTAGCGAGTTATTACAGTATTAGCGCTTACTTTAGCTTAATTTCCAAGTAAGAAGATCGGATTGTAGTTTCGAGACATTACTTAAACTTATACTCAATTTGCGATAAACTTCTAACGATTTATATTAGTACGATTACTAAAGGAAATACGTTACTTATATTTACTCGATACTATTATGGTTATCTTAAAGCCATTATATGGTATTGCGGAAGTCGGAACCCATTGGTAGGCTACGTACTATAAGCACTATAAGGAGAAGCTATTTATAACTATATCGATATACGACTTCTGCTTTTTAATTACAATTACGAAAGACGTGTTCGGCGTTATTAGTATGCAAACAAATAATACTCTTATTTTGGTAGACGGATTATTCTTTGCCTTTGAAGAAAACGAGCTTAAGAAAGCTAAATTTTTGGTTAAATCCAAGGAAGCTTTAATACCGAATACGCTATTAATCTTCAATGGATGTGTTTTGTTTTAGTACGGAAGTACGATCGAGCTAAAATAAAAAGAGTAAAGCAAAAAGCTTAAATTAGTTAATATTAAATTTGTTAATTTTTAGGCCGATTATAGAGAACAACGCGCTAAAAGAGTATACATTACTACTATTTGCTAATCGGAAGTAGTCTTTAATTTATCCGTTACTACCCAGCATTAAAACCCGACTAAAGACGAAGTCGCTACTCTCAATAAGAAACTCAAATAATAAATCGACAATATGAATAGAAGCATTACGTATATCTTTCTCCAATTATTTGTAGTTAAATTATTCGTTTTCGTCGATAGATTATTCGCAAACAATAAAGATTTTAGCTCTCAAATTAGATATAGAATTATTTTTGCGAATAAATCGATTCGATTAAACGGTGAAAAATTCGAACTTAAAAGTAACTTTATTTATTAGAGCTCGATAAAGAGTAAACGCGTAACTAAGAGCGTATTAGCCTTTGAGATATATAGTATAGTAAAAGGAGTAGATATAGCTATTATTATTAGTACTACTATTAATATGATCACGGAACAACTTGGATTTCCCACTATTCTTATTATCGTATGCACCGACTTTTATTCTTTGTACGAGTACTTAGTCAAGTTAAGCACTACTAAGGAGAAGCGTCTAATGATCGATATTATAGCTTTACGTCAATCGTATAAGCGTAAAGAGTTATAGGAGATTCGATAGATTAATAGGCAAAATAATATGGCCGATGCTATAACGAAGTCAATACTTAATAAAGCTCTAGAGAAGTTCCTAGATACTAATTGCCTTACGGTGAGAATGGAAAGATAAGTCAAGAGAGGAAAGGACAATGGAGTAGTGGAGTAAAGCGGAGAGAAGTGGAGAGAGAGACAAAGAAAAGTGAAAAAGTGATTTACGCGTTGTGTTTTAGAGTTATAGTTGCTTGACCGATAAGGCCAGAAATAGGGGATTTCCCCCTCTTTTGGCTTAATATTTTAAGTAATTACTAGAATGTTAGCGAGTCTTACGTATTAACGGTATACGGTAAAAGTAGAGGATAATTGCATTTATTTCTCTGGAAAACTGGCCTTAGTCTTTACTATAAAGAAAGAAGTATCAATGTGGGTATAAGAGTAAGCACGTGATCACGTGCGACGCTAGGCTGCACTAGGACTAGCGTGGGAACGCGCAAAGTTAGAGGATATAACTCTCCAACTTTGCGCTCTTACTTTTGATCATTTACAACTCAACGGAATACAATAGCATAGTCTTATTGTATTACGTTTCTGATTTACTCACATGTGACTAAGTATCCCTGGTGATACCAACAGAATTTATTAGTAATCTTCGAGAAATCAAAGTTATAGCTTCGAATCGAGTCTTTAAATAGCTTTATTAAAACATTTAAACTTTAAAATATATTATAATTATCCCGATATAATACTAAAGAAATCCCCTAGTAATATTGGGATAATTAGTATAATAGGGCGGTATATTATATAATTTGGTTAAAAGTATTAAAAGATTTAATATTTAATATTCTTAATTCTTTAAGTAATTTATATTTCAATATTTGGTAACCTATAATTAAATACTCGTTTATTGCCCTTTTATAATATTAATCAAATAAAAAAATTAAATTAAAAAATTTTTATTCGAAAAAAGAAATATTAATTTATATTTTGAAAAAAAAGTTTATAAAGTTTAATATTTAATAAGTTTTTTTATCGAATATAAATATATTCTAATATAAAAAAAACTTATAATATTCGAGTAATAATATTAATATTATATTATATTTATATTAATAAAAAAAATTTAATTATTAAATCTTTTTTATAAATACTTTAAAAACCCTTTACTAAATATTATTCTGCGATTGTCACGTGTAGGATTGGGTGTCCTACTGGCGCAGCCTCCATAACCTACGTAGAGCTCGCGTAAGCTTACGCGTAGCGTAGGAGGTCTTACGAGGGCTATGCGGTTGTTATTCTTAGGCTGTTATTCTGTATATAGGGGCTCTCTGAATCTCTGGCAGAAAGACAGAGATTAGTCTAGTACCAATCTGACCTATTGTTGCCTCCTTCTATTCTACACCTCACA